>APFE030495654.1:31396-52591 GCA_000404065.3 Pinus taeda | reverse complement strand
TTATTGCATAGCGGGGGCATCAAAGGGGGGTTTTGTTTACGGGGTTCGGGGCAACGCCTCGGGGAATTTTTTTTTTGGACCCTATATTAGGTTGGGCAGACCTACCTATGGTTTTGTGCATGGTTTACACATATGGTTTTGGACGCCATGGTTTTCGGTCCATAGTTTTGGACATGATGGTTTTCAGTCCATAGTTTTGGACATGATGGTTTTCGGTCCATGGTATTGGATGCTTTGACATGTATAAATATGTATTGTAACATTGAAATGAACATAATGAAAAAATCAAGCTTGTAGTCTCGGTTTTGGGATCCAAGGGAAAATATCTGTGTATATGTGTTTTATGTGTTATGCTCTCGATTGTTTATTTTCTATATTTTAGAACTCGTATGCAGGTAATTTCTATACAGGGCTAAAACCTTCACGTGTGACAAAAACAGATTGATAATGTTGTGGAGGAATATGAGGACATCTTCACCTCCACTGCAGGGGTGCCTCTGCACTATCAGGTCAAGCACTCCATCGATTTGACCCTAGGTGCACCGTTGCCCAATGAACAAACATATTAGCACTCCATTCTGGAGAACGACGAAATCAAGAGATAGATTCAGGAGTTGCTACAGAAAGGTCACATCCGTCCAAGTTCATCGCCTTGTGGGAGCTCGATCATGTTGGTACAGAGTAAGGATGGGACTTGGAGACTCTATATTGACTATCGGGCACTGGACAAGATCATTGTCTGGAATAGGTACTTGATCCCATGGATTAATGACCTTCTAGACCAAATTAAAGGGGGAAAATATTTTAGCAAGATTGAGTTGAAATCATGATATCACCAGGTACCAATTGAACCCTCCAATGTGTGGAAGATTTCCTTCAAAGCCAAGGAGGGCCTTTTCAAATGGATGGCTATGCCTTTCGGGTTGACAAATGCTCTTGCAATCTTCATGAGGCTGATGGATGATATCCTGCAACCATTCACCAACTCATTTTTAGTGGTATACTTGGATGACATCCTAATCTTTAGCTAGAGTTGAGAAGAGCACCTCCACCACATTTGACAGGTTCTCCAAACACTATGACAACACAAGCTATGTGGTGATTTGGAGAAATGCACTTTTGGCATGACCCAGGTTTAGTATCTGGGATACATTATTGATGAACGGGGGGTGAATGTGGATCTAGCCAAGATCGAAGTCATTTGAGATTGGCCAACTCCAACCACTGTGATAGAGCTCTACAACTTTTTCGTTCTTTCCAATTTCTAACATAGGTTCATGTTGGGATTCTCTCATATCACTTGGCCCTTGAGTCAAGTCACTAAGGGACGGGAAAAAGAAAATTCTCTTGGTCTGAATCTCAATAGAAGGCATTCATAGACTTGAAATATCATCGTTTCTCTACACTAGTGCTCATATTACCAGACCTGCAACAAACATTTGAGATCGAGACAAATGCCTCTAACTATTCTATTGGGGCAGTCCTTACTCAACAGGGGCATCCAGTGGCATATCACAGTGAGAAACTTTCAGACACAATCTGGAAGTATCCCACTTATGAAAAAGATATGTATTCCATTGTGCAGGCCCATCAACAATGGAAGCATGACATTTTGGGGAAGAAAAAAACCATCCACACAGACCACCTAGCCCTACAGTTCATACAAATGCAAGGGAAGTGTAGAACGATCGCCATCAAAAGTGGTCCACAAACCCCCAATAGTTCCATTTGAATATCACATATAAGAAGGGCAACACTAATAATGTTGCATATTGCCTCAGCTGACCACTGATCATGGCGTTAACCACAGTGATCAACTCTTGTGGGCACGATAATTTTGATTAGCCACTTCTCCACAAAAGCGACCTAAAATTCAGCCACACATACCATACGCTCTTGGATGGTCAACAAGTTCCAGATTTTCACCTCCAGGATGCCCTATTATGCCACCTAGGACAACTTTGTGTTCCTTTAGGCAAGCATTCCAAGATGATTTGGGAAGCACACTACTATCAGGCTGATAGGCATTCAGGGTCAAGAAAATGGTAGTAGTATTGTATAAGTATTTCTATTGGCCGAAACTTCGACAAGATTCCAGGAATTACATCAAATCCTACATTGCCTGCACCATTATCAAATCGACCATCAAGAAGCAAGGCCTCTACACTCTTCTACCAATCCTTAGTCAACCTTGGAATCCATCTCCATGGATTACATGTCGGGCCTTCCTTCTACTAAGCATGGCAATGACTGTGTTTTTTGTGTTCTTCAACACATTCTCGAAGATGGCCATTATGGATGCCTGCAAGAAGAATATCACAGTGGAAGCCACCGCTAAATTATTCTTTGAATGGGTGTGGTTACACTTTGGGATCCCATAGTCTATCATCTCAGATCATGACAGTAGGTTCCTTAATACATTTTGGTCTAGTCTCTAGTCGATTCTGGACACCAAGCTCACTAAGTCCACAAATTTTCATCCCCAAACTGATGGTCAGACAGAGGTTGTCAACATGATGATCATACACATTCTGTGCATGTACAACTCAAAGCATCAACACACATGGGATGAGAGCCTTCCCCATGTGTAGAACAACTATAACTGAGCTCTCCACAACTTGACTAGCTATAACCATTTTCAGGTGGGCTTGGGATTCCAACCACTATGTCCAGTTGATGTGGCCATGCCATTTGTAGCTACTTAGGTAGATTTGGCTCATGTCCAGTCCAAAACTGATAAGGCAAACAACTTTATTGACCACATCCAACATATCCTCCATAGGTCCATGACATTATGGAGAAATCAAATGCCAAGTACAAGTAGCGACATGATCAACATCGAGTGCCACACAAGTTTCAGGTGGGCAACAAAGTCTGGTTTCATTTGAAAAATGTACGGCTTACCGGAGCCTATCAGAAACTTATACCACTCTGACACAATCCTTACACCATTACCAAGGCTATGGGATACAATGCATTTGAGCTCAACATTCCTCCATTCCTTGGCCTGCACCCAATGTTCAATGTGGATCGCCTTCGACCATACTTCCCACCATTGCTAGACACATCAAACATTGCAGAACAATTCACACCTATAGAGTTAAATCCAGATCTCATGGAACAAGTGTCTCACCAGGGCAAGTGGCTCACCAGGGACTAAGTTCAGCAGAAGTTTCCCCATCTCATGGAGGAACTCAATGCAATGGGGACCATTGATTCCTAAGGGGGGAGGAAGGATCCAAGTGGATATTGGTGGTCACCCTCCAATTCCAATTGGACCCCCACCATTTCTTCTTTCAGTTTTTCAGTTTCCTTAATTGTAGTGCAATTTACTATTTTTAGCAGTTTTTCAGGTCCTAAATTTTCGGAGCCGTTTTGAGGCCGTAAAAGAGATTTTTTTTGGAAATCTTGTACCAAAAATTTCCTATCTAAAATCGTATTTTCCGTTGTAGTCCTCGGAGATAATATGACCAAGTGTGTCAACAAGGTACCATGTGCCTCAAATGGAGATAATATGACCAGGTCGTGACCCCGAGAAGTTGGCTGTCTAACTAACCCCAACGAGGTGCATAAACTCTTGGTGTTACATCTCCTCAGGTTAGGGTTTTGGTTGTTTAGAGTTTGATCTTATTGTTCAATAATAAAAAGGCCCTTGAGCCTAATTGTAACACAGTTCAGAGGCATGTAGCGCCACATCTCTTCTCAGGGATAAGCTACCATCACCCAAGCTAGTATTATTTCCATTTTGTCTGTAAGCATATTTCAATATTTGATATTAATGAAATGAAGTGTTATTTCTACTGCATCTTTTCATTTATGGTTATATATGTAATTTTTTGCATTCTTGTTTAAATATGGATCACCAGGAATGGTGGAGTGAGCATCTAGACCTTGATCACACACTAGGAATGGTGGAGTAAGGTCTTTAAACATCTAAATCCTGATTACACACCAGGAAGGGTGGAGTGAGGTCCTGGAACTTGGTCACACACCAGGTAGCATGGAGTGAGGTATTTTAATCATCTAGACCTGATCATTAACCAATAAGGGGTTGAGTAGGTCTTGGACCATATTTCTCACTAAGAAGGGTGAGTGAGTGCTTGATAGTTGAGGATCTCGACATTTAGGAAGTGGCCATGGTATTCAAGGAACGATCACTCTGGAGGAGTGAGTCTTGATATACTGATGAAATTTCCATGGGTTTGGTACTACCCCAAATATGGGCACTAGCAGATGCTAATAGAGATGATGATGTTGATGTAAGGTATGCATACTAGTTGATGATGTCAACTAGTATTTGATGACAAAGATGATGCTGATGATGTCAAAAATGATGAAAATGATAATGATAATTTTTTATAACCTTCTCATAGAGAAATTATTTCAACATGAGAAAATCTGGATAGTCATTATCAATACCTCCCTAGTTAAGAGGGGGTGTTGATTTTTGTAACTATGGTTAGTCTTCATAATGTATGTTTGAGTCATTATGAATTTTTAAAGAATATTTAAATGCTTGGAGTCACAACAAACTACCATTGGTAGGCGTGTTTGGCTAACGCAGGAACCTACAACGTGAGAATGCCAACCAGCAGAGGAATGCTAAAGGCCCAGAAATCAAAAAGTTCATTAGAGGAACGAGAAACTTCCATACCTAGGAAGAAGGTGTGGGGGCCAAGGTCATTCATGTCAAACTAAGAAGGAAGAAATTTGAATTTTAAAATTTTGGCTCCAAAATGTAAATTCAACCTCCTCCTAGTCAAGTTAGCTCATCAAATAATTCAAGTTAGCTCCATGAAAACACACATTCATTCAGCCTAAGAGAAAAAATATATAAAGGGCCTATTCACTTCCCCATTAAGTGAAGTTGTAGCCCACATCTCTTGAAGGTTTGAGGCAACATATTGGCTAAGTATAGGGTAGTGTTTGGTATATTTTTGAGGTAAGGAGGTTCGTAGATTTTGACATAGCTAGGATAAATTTCTGAGGCCTGTTATGAGGCCAACAAGGGAGGCCTATTATGAGGCCAACAAAGGCTTGTTTTGAAGCTAGCGAAGGGATGTTTCTTAGGAAATTTGTGTATTTACTCTAAGGCAACTCACAGCTAACTTCTGAGGTAAAAAGAAGGCATTCCTGAAGCATACAAGGGTTGGCCTTTGAGGCAAGCGAAGGTTATTCCCAAGGCAACCAATTTATCTCTAAGGTCAACAAAGGTTGGCTTCTAGAACAATGAAGAAGCAAGATTATAGTATGATTTTAGGCCAAGTTGACTTGACTAGGAAGATGTGCCAGAGACTAGGTTTGGCCCAGTTGTTGACATAAATGTGTCTTTCTTGAATACTATTGAAAAGGTTGCTAGTTTTTTCTCTTTAAGGGTTTTCCCAACATAAATCTTTGTGCTATTTGTTTGGATCGTCGCTTTATGATTTAATGATATATGGTTGATTTATTTCTATATAATTATTGAATTATGGAATGCTAAAAAGAATGTAATAAGATAAAAAAAAATTATCAGTTTGAAAGATACCTTAAAACTAAATAGTAACATCTAGAGTATTCTTCTATTGAGTTTCCATTACATGTTTTTTACTATTTTTTCAAGGTTTGGAATATTTTTATTGCTTTATGTTCATTTCTCTTGTAGGTTTTGTCCTTTTGACTCATTTTCTAGATGTTCCCAATTAAGGAAAATGTTCACGTCGAAAAGAAACCTCACTTATCGATTGAAAAAATCATTTTCCTCATAAAGTATCCATCCTGGGTGGTCTTTCCATGAACTCCGTTTGCAAACACGACAAGGAAAATTGTCCATACTGTGAAATATATTCCTCTCTTAAATCTGCTGAGTGCTAGAGGGAGAAAATCCCGATCACTCAAGCTGACAACTCCATGTCCCAACAACATATATCATTTTGACTTTTAAAATAAATGTTCCTATTTACATCATGCTCTTCTAGTACTCATCTATCATTTTTGTAAGCTATTGTTGCAATTGAAGTCAATTTAAATTTTAAACAAGACATCCATGAATATAAAAAATGATCATGACAACAATCTGGTTTTATGATAACGAGTGTGTATAACTAATATATCGTTACAATAGTCTTTTGTTTGAATTTTAACAGTTGAAATCAAGTGGAAACAATAGATGTATTGTTGCAAATGTATCCCACCAAGAACTCAAAAAATGTTGCAAGAATGGCTTAGGCCATTTTTACCCATCAACACTAACCAATTTAATAAGGATAGATAGGTAGAAATAAGTACGGATAGATTGATTTCCAAGTATATGCATAGGTGGAAGGTGTTGATTTTGAAGAGACCTTTGTTCCAATTTCCAAACTTGCAATAATTAAATTGTTCTTAGAATTTGCTTGTTTTAGAAAGTTCAAATTCTATAAAATGGATGCTAATTCAACTTTTCTGAATGGAGACTTTGAAGAAGAGGTATATTGTCAACAACTACAAAAATTTCAACTATAAAAAATGAAGACTATATATGCAGATTGAAGAAATCCCATTATGGACTAAAGTATGATCCCAATGCATTACTCAAAGCTTGAAAAATACTTACAACTGTAAGGATTCAGAAAGGGAATGGAAGATAACAACCTTTACATTAAAAATGAAAATGAAAATATATTGATCATTCTTGTCTATGTGGATGATATCATTTATAGAAGTGATGGTGACACAATGAGTTAAGGTTTTGCAGCTGTAATGCAGAAAGAGTTTGAAATGTACATACTATGAGAATTTCCATTCTTCCTAAGATTATAGGTTGTTCAATAAATTAAAGGTATATTCATCTCTCAAACCAAATATGTTAAAGGAATGTTGAAGAAGTTTGGAATGGACAATTGTTGAAGAAGCAAAAGACAATGTATCATTAGATGTGAATCAAGCCTTGTACAAATCAACCATTACTAGATTATTATATTTGAGCACACGAAGACCTAATATCATGGAAATAGTAGGGATGGTTTCAAGGTTTCAACATTCACCAAAAGAGACTCACTTGCAAGCAGTAAAATGAATATTCATATATTTGAAAGGGACTATGGATTTTGGCTTATGCTACTCAAGAAAAAAATATTTCACTTTAACAACATATGTTAGCGTTTGCACCAAAAGGTACAAATGCCACACTGATAGAAGTGTATATTCTATTCCTCAAGGATATGGAGGTTTTAGAAGAGAAGGGTTTCGAGAAATTCAACCCTTTTGGGGTCTAGTAGGCAGGCCATCACCACCTAAATCCTCAATACTTAGAGGTGCGAGTCTCGTCTGCAGGAACCTTTGAAGTACAAAGGGTTTTGGTTCTCTTTCATGTTTTGGAGGCTTATAACCATTAGTCCCTAACCTTCCAAACAACAATAGTCATTTAATTATTTTGGCTACAAAATATTACGAGGCAATTGGGGGATGGAGAATGAGACTTAATTTGGGTTTTTTTAGAGGCAGAATGAAGGCATTCAGTTATATCATGCATGCGAAGAGACACTAACATATGATGAATACTTTCATTTTATCCATCATTGTTGCTTCAATATTCTTCGATAGACTACCAAAGTGTGTTCAAAGTGAAAAAAATGTTCAACAGAAAATAGAGAATTCATGGGAAAGATATGCAATTTGGAATGGGGAATGGTGAAAACATAAAAT
Source organism: Pinus taeda (assembly GCA_000404065.3). NCBI lineage: Eukaryota > Viridiplantae > Streptophyta > Pinopsida > Pinales > Pinaceae > Pinus > Pinus taeda. Next base: position 44,926 of record APFE030495654.1, on the reverse strand, counting down.
GGATCTTGCCTTCATGATATGTGGGACAAGGTGAATGGAGGGAGAGGGGACACATGTTGAAGATAAAGAATGTTCAATAGCGTCATGAGGAAAAACATTATAAAAAAAATGAAATTAATTTTATTTTATATTATTAATTCACTTGTTAAAAAAAAATTAAACAACATAATGAAATTAATTTAACATTTTAAAAAATGATGGTTATAATAAACAAGATGATATATATGAAATTAATTACCTATAGGGGAAATCATGGTTTTAATTAACTCAACAATTATTTTTGAGATTCATGAACAAAGGACCCCTACAAGTTACTCCCTTTCTAGAACAATAACAAGAAATAAAAATCATTTTCCAATCGTTTATGCTACTGAAGCTTTGATAAGTCAAGAGGAAGTTCAAAAATTGAGATAATTAATATGAAAACGAGTCAGAGAGAATAATTGAGGGGAAGAGATCTCTATGTTACATAATCTAATGGAATAATCAAGATTTCAATAACCCCATTTCCATGAAATGAAATTGTATAAATCATAACGCTCCAATGGTCACTATTTTCATTTCATTTATTTCCAGTTTTTCTTGAAAAAACACTACTAAAAAAGAAGCAAGTGTATGGAATTGAGAACTTCAAATATTTTGAGTTATAATTACATATTTGTTCATCCCATTGAAAATTGAATGAATAGAAACATCAGGTACCTTAGAGTCATGAGCAGTTCATCGACTACACCATGATGTTCCATTAGAAGGATTCCTTCTCCTCCATAGAAAATATGAATACATAAAAACTCGACACAAAATTACCAAACCCCTCTCATGAAACAACCTTGAATAATGAAACAACCTTTTTTGATAGTTATTTTTCCACTTAGTGCTTATTAACTTATAGAGAAGTTGTGGCACTTAATGATTATGAACCAAGGTTCCATTGGCATCTATTGTAGGCAATTTTGAATTTTTCTCTTCAATCCCATTGACGCTTTCTTCAAAAACTAATGACATTGTTTTAACCTACCCACAAATGCGGGAGTGTAGGAGTGTCATAGGTGGAAGGTGTTGATTTTGAAGAGAATTGTGTCCCAATTTCCAGACTTGTAATAATTAAATTGTTCTTGGCATTTGCATGTTCTAGAAATTTAAAATTCTATAAAATGGATCCTAATTCAACTTTTTTGAATGGATACTTTGAAGAAAAGGTATAATGTCAACAACTAGAAAAATTTCAACTATCAGAAAATGAAGACTATATATGCAGATTGAAGAAATCTCATTATGGACTAAAGTAGGATCCCAAGGCATTACTCAAGGCTTGAAAAATACTTACAACAGTAAGGATTTGGAATGGGAATGGAAGATAACAACCATTACATTAAAAATGACAATACAAATCTATTGATCATTGTTGTCTATGCGGATGATATCATTTATAGAAGTGATGGTGACACAATGAGTCAAGGTTTTGCAGCTAAAATGTAGAAAGAGTTGAAATATACATACTACGAGAATTTCTATTCTTCCTAGGATTACAGGTTGTTAAATCAAGTAAGGTATATTCATCTCTCAAACCAAATATGTTAAAGGAATGTTGAAGAAGTTTGGAATGGAAAATTGTTGAAGAAGCAAAAGACAATGTATCATTAGATGTGAATCAAACCTTTTACAAATCGATCATTGCTAGATTATTATATTTTAGAACATGAAGACATAATATCATGGAAGTAATAGGGATGGTTTCAAGGTTTCAACATTCACCAAAGGAGACTCATGTGCAAGCAGCAAAATGAATATTCATATATTTGAAAGGGACTATGGATTTTGGCTTATACTACTCAAGAAGAAAATATTTCACTTTAACAACATATGCTAGCATTTGCACCAATAGGTGCAAATTACACACTGATAGAAGTGTATATTTTATTCCTCAAGGATATTGGAGGTTTCATAAGGGAAGGGCTTCGAGAACCCTTTTTGGGTCTAGTAGGTAGGCCATCACAACCTAAATCCCTAATACTTAGAGGGAGAGTCTTGTCTGCAGGAACATTTGAAGTACAAAGGGTTCTCTTTCATGTTTTGGAGGCTTATAACCATTAGTCCCTAACCTTCCAAAAAACAATAGTCATTTAATTACTTTGGCTACACAATCTTAGGAGGAAATTGGGGGATGGAGAATAAGATTTAAATTGCGTTTTTTTAGAGGCAGAACGAAGGAATTCATTTGTATCATGCATGCAAAGAGCCACTAACATATATTGATTACATTCATTTTAACCATCATTGTTGCTTCAATATTCTTCGATAGACTGCCAAAGTGCATTCAAAGTGAAAAAATTGTTCAACAGAAGATAGAGAATTCATGGGCAAGATATGCAATTTGGAATGGGGAATGGTGCAAACATAAAAGGGATCTTGCCTTCATGATATGTGGGACAAGGTGAATAGAGGAAGAGGGGACACCTATTGAGGATGAAGAATCTTCAATAGTGTCATGAGGAAAAACATTATAAAAAAATGAAATTAATTTTATTTTATATTATTAATTCACTCGTTAAAAAAAACTAAACAATATAATGAAATTAATTTTACATTCTAAAAAATGATGGTTATTAATAATAAGATGATATTACTCAAATCAATTACCTAAAAGGAAACCATGGTGTTAATAAACTCAACAATTATTTTGAGATTGATGAATAAAGGACCCCTACAAGTTACTCCCTTGCTAGAACAATAACAAGAAATAAAAATCATTTTCCAATTGTTTATGCTATTGAAGCTTCAATAAGTCAAGAGGAAGTTCAAAACTTGAGATAATTAAAATGCAACCAAAGGAGAGAGAATAATTGAAGGGAACAGAGATCTATGCTACAGAATCCAATGGAATAATAAATATTTCAACAACCCCATTTCCATGAAACAAAATTGTATAAATCATAACACTCCAATGGTCACTATTTTCATTTCATTTATTTCCAGTTTTTCTTGAACAAACACTACTACAACGGAAGCAAGTGTATGGAATTCACAACTTCAAATATTTTGAGTTATGATTATATATTTGTTCATTGCATTGAAAATTAAAGAATATAAATATTTTTCATGGTGTCAGGCACCTTAGAGTCATGAGCAGCTCATTGACAACACCATGATGTTCCATTAGAAGAATTCATTTTCCTCCATAGAAAATATGAATACATAAAAACTGAACACAAAATTACCAAACCCCTCTCATGAAAAAACCTTGAATAATGAAACAACCTTTTATTGATAGTTATTTTGCCACTTAGTGCTTATTAACCGATAAATAAGTTGTGGCACTTAATGATTATGAACCAAGGTTCCATTGCCATCTATTGTAGGAAATTTTGTACTCTTCTCTTCAATCCCATTGATGCTTTCTTCAACAACTAATGACATTGTTTTAACCTACCCACAAATGCGGGAGTGTAGGAGTGCCATTTTAGTGAATGAAAGAAAGTTTTTTTTATAAATTTTCATCTATTTTAGGCACTTTTGTACTCTTCTCTTCAATCCCATTGATGCTTTATTCAACAACTAATGACACAGTTTTAACCTACCCACAAATGTAGGAGCGCCATTTTAGAGACGGAAAGAAAGAAATTTGTATAACTTTTATGTTTTCTCCTATTAATGTTGATGTATATACTTCCATGATTTTTTTCCAGATTGAATTTTTCTAATGGAAATTTTTTAACCTACCCACAAATGCAGGAGTGTCATTTTAGAGAAGGAAAGAAAGGCTTTTGGATAACTTGTATATTTTCCCCTATTAATGTTGATGTATACTTCCATGATTTTTTCCAGATTGAATTTTTCTAATACAATATATTTTGATGTATATACTTCCGTGATTTTTTCCCAAATTGAATATTTCTAATACAATTTGTACTAAGTCGTACAAAATCCAAATCATATATGGCAACAATGTTTACTATAAATCATATATAGAAACATTGTTTACAATTTATAGGCCTCTGATTAGATGTTTCATTCTTTAAAGCCCATGAGAAAATGATAGATTTTAGTAACACAAACTTCTCTAATAGAACTAAACTTAATACTAGTATCGTTTGAAATAGACCAATGACCACAAATTTCACCAAAATATGCATATTGAACATTATAACTTATTTTTCTCAATGAATATGTACATATCTGCAAAAAAATATAGTTCATTAACACAAAGTTCTATGATAAAACTAGAGTTAGTAACCTTCTAAATCAGATCAATAAATAGAAGTCAAAATTTAATGCCAGTAACCATTTAAATTAGATCAATGACTACATGTTTCACCAAAAAAAACATATCAAATATTATAACTTATTTTTCTCAAAGAATACATCACAACCTACCTATCTGAAAATCCAAATAAAAAACATAGCATCTACATTTGGAAAAAAGAATCAATTCTTCCCAATTATCTACATGTTTGAAATGTCATCTTACAAGGCTTAATGCTTTGTGTAAAGAAGAGAATTTTCTTTCAGCTTGCGCCCCTTAGTGGCCTCACCTCCATTAAAATTTTGTTATCTTTCCCCTAGGCATTTTAGAAAGGAAAAACCTTCTTCAAATTCCAAGATGTGCTTACATGTTTACACATCAATTCAACTATGGGCAACTACATTTTATCCATGATCCATGGGAAATTAGCGATGGCATAAAAAATCAAATGAACAATACTCGATAAATATTTATCTAAGAAATCAACATTTTAAACATTTAGATGAACCAAATTTATGATTAAAACATCTCTTTTTTTAAAGAAAATATCACATATGTCAAATTCTACAAACTAAACAAAAAGAGAAAATACATAAATACATACTCTAAAAATATAGTTAAGATTAATACCTCAATAAACATTGGCATACATATTTGATGGAAAAGTAAGCAAAAATTCATAAAACCTAAACTTCAATGATATGAAAAAGAGTATAATAAAGCAAATGAAACCAAATTTATGAATATCACATCTCTTATTTTAAACAAAATAGGACACGTCAAATTCTATAAACTAAGCAAAAAGAAAAAAGATAATAAATACAAACTCTAAAAAAATTATAAAGATCAATGCTTTTATGAACAACGGCATACATATTTGATGACAAATTAAGAAACAATTCATAAAACCTAAACTTCGATGATATGAAAAAAACTATCAATAAAGCAAATGAATAATTCTTTGACAATGTAAGCATCATAAAATATGTAAATGCACTACAACAATGATATGTCAATAAAGGCCACTTTTCCAATTTATGAGCAACCTGAAATGGAATGCATTTTTAGTTGCAACCTATTACATTGTTTCAGTTCTTGTATATTCCAAAGGAATTTCTCTTTTTTGTTAGAAAGGTGTAGACTAGTCCCTCAAATCCAACTCTGTAAAGAATAATATATTATGAGTGAGAAATATGTGACTTAGAACCAAAAAGTTTCATTGGTATCATAAAGAACTAATATTTTCTATAATAAATATTCATTGGTATCATATAAAACTACTATTTTATAGAATAAATATTCATTTGGAAATATAAGTAACACATATGCTTAATTTATATACTCATGTCTTTATGAATACATTTGTGTGGAATCTTTCGAAGAATTATTGGTTGTAGTCTTAATTTGACATCTTATTTCTAGGTTCCTCCCATGAACCCACTCCCCCAGGACTGCAACATCAAATTGCTAATATGAAAAAGAAGCTAGGGGACATGCAGCCAGTGTGACCTTTGTGAGTGAACATATGGTATACCAACTGCGATATTGAGGGGCATCATGCCACAAAGTGCCCAAGACAAAGAGGCCCAAGAAATCCCTTCGTACCAACGAGGCCCTCCATATCTTTACCCACTTCTAAAGTTGCGTAGGTTGGTACATAAGGGTTATATATAGGGTGCACATAGTTCCATGCCTTTCCTAATCAACAAGGTGCAACTCCAAATGAATATTGTGAGATCTGTAGGACCTATGGGAATCTCCCTCGCCTCTTTCCAATTTTACAGAAGTATTCAAATATCCCAAACAATGTTTCTTGTGAGGTCCGTGGTTCACCTACTCACCGAACTAATCTATGTAGAGCATTAGATTCCCTAGATAATATGTTGGATTGTTCTACTTATAGGATTAATGAATCTCCTCGAGGATGAAGAGGTGGAGGAACAAGGGAGAACAAGAGGCAGAGGTATCATCCACTGTTGCAATTGTGATCAAGAGGGGCATTTTGCAAGAGAATGTTTGCTGCCCAGAAGATCTTGTTTCTCTAAGTGCAGGGTGAACACACATGGAACATAATATTGTCCTGATCTATTTTCCAGATGGAAAGAGCGAAACCACCAATGAGGAGAAAATCTAATTAAGGTCGAACCAAGGGAACCCAAGACAACTCCCCTTTCAAATATTAATATTGTCACCCAGGGATCCAATGGTTGCATGAATCTGACTCCATCTACTTTGAAAGTGATGGTTTCTCATTTAATATCGATAACAACACAATTTTCAAATTCCAAGTCTATTCCCAATAAAGCTAGATAAGGGTATTTTTCACCCATAATATTAATGACCTTGAAATTTGCATATGTCTTCATGCCATCAATATCAACTTCGACATACTCCAACCAACCATTGTGAATAATTCATTACTAGTTGGCCATGTGTAACTGAATAGGATAAAACACCAACTTGGGTCTTCCTAATGCCTCCCAAATTTTCCTCGGTAAGATATTTACATCCATCCTAAATCTAACATAGTGTCTTTGATCAAGTATCCAAAAATTTGGGCATCAATACGAAAGTTCGTTACTTTTCCTCCCTTGTTGAAGTAGACATGTCTAGAATGACACTCTGGAAAGTTAGAAGAGATAGGTCATTATGAAAATTCATCCTTGACAATAATTTTAATCTTTTTGTGCAACTCTCCTGATAATTGTTCATCCCTCATAATATAAAAAATAACTTAAGGCACTCCATGACCAGATGAGACGTCTCTTTCATAGATCAAGGAATATTTAGTTGTCCCTTTTCTTGTTGTTCTTCTTGTGGACTATAAGAAGAAATCAATTTCTTAAATATTTCAACAACATCTTTATAATACTCTTTCTAGTGAGTGGGATCATAAAACTTCTTTGGAGATGCAGTATTTATTATAGGAGATTCTTCTAGTTTCTCCTTGTTTGCTCCGACTTGCGTACCTCCTTTAGTGATAATGTTAATTTTGGGTTGAGGAACTAAATCAGGCTTTCTAGGCTCTACATTAATCAAATTTTCAACTCTTTGTTGGTTACGCTCTTTCTAGTGAGCAATTAATTCTGGACAATCCTTAGTAACATATGTTTTTAGTCGGTAATGAGAACACCAGGGTCCCATTGGAAATGGAAAATCACAAACAACATTCCCCTCCTGATCACAATTGTAGCATCCAATTGAACCTCTTCCTCCAGATCTTAGCCCTCTTAAGCTAACTCCTCGTCATCCTCGAGGAGTTTTGTTAACCCGAAATGCAATCCTATCAAGGTGATCAACCGGATGATCCAAAGCTCTAGATTAATTTGTATGGTGAATTGGATACCCATAGAACTCACAAAAAATATTGTTTGTAAGATTGGAATACTTCTGCAAAATAGGACAAAGATGAGGTGCATGTCCATAAGTGTGACAAATATCACAATATTCATTAGCAAACGTACCTTGATGATTAGGTAAAGCATGTATTGGACATGTCCTGGTAAGGAACACTTGTGAAAAATTTCTCAATTCTAACAATTGGTTTTAGGGGTGGCGAAGGTGGTCCCATAGGCACAGTAGAAGGCCCTGCAGTCTGTAACCTTCGGCACTTAGTTGCGTGATGCCCTTGGAAATTAGTGCACCAAACATGAGAATGTAGAGGTCATGTGGTATGCATATCATTCGATCTCTCTATTATCACTCAGATTTTTCTCAAGATTAAAGAAAGAAATTTCTGAGGTAACCACAAACCAATCTTTTAGACTCAAGTTCTAGCCAACCTAAGTCTAGAGAGGGCTCTCTCTTTATAATTTAACTTTGTTAAAATAATATTTTAGGCTAGTTCTTAATGTTCAGGTTTGTTTGTTTTGATTGGGTGGTGGAATTAAGAAGACAAATGGGTAGAGCAAATATTTAGGGCATTGGGCTATGGAGTCAATCAAGAAAGGCTTAACTAGATTTGATCTGTTACTAAGGTAAGAGTCCATAGGGCAGGCTAGCACAACAAGTATAAATCTGAAGGTTTCAATGAATGGAAAGTCCTAACTAGGGCCAAGGGAAATGAAGAATCCTTAACTGGGATTGGGATGAAGAAAGGAAGGATGACTAGTAGCAAAGGGAAATGAAGAATCTTGTACTATGGGCCAAAGGGGGGATAAACTACGGAAGTAAGGAGGCAATTAAGAATCTCTAGATCAAGGCAGTTTAGTAGAAAACATAAATAAAGCAAACAGTTAAAATATAGAGCACTTAAGCTAATTCTAATGATATCATTCCTTGTTTTATTTTAAGATTTTATAAGAAACACATATGAATATTTCATAACATAAACAGAAAACGAGATTTAAACATGAGAAAATGATACTTATTTGTTCCAGTTGTGCACAAGAATAAAGTGAAACGTCTGTATCTTTATTTCATAATCAAGTAAACCAATCCAGTCTTGAGTACAATAACTCCTTAGCTAAAAAAAATTTCTCCAGAAATGCATTTTAATCCACCCAAAATACTTCCAATAAAGAAGTATTTATACAAATTTTAAACTGAAATATCTTGAAAAAGTATCAAGATTGGTTTTACAAATATCTCAAACTATTTTACACTAATAGAACTTAAATAAAGGACATTCAAAAATAATGAATCCATTTGGCACTATTTTTATGGTGGAAAATAAGAGAAGGTTGAATTTAATAGCAACTCTTAATTGTTGATGAAGCATCCAAGTCACTAGCTGCATCCTTTCTTTGTGCATTTTTCCCCAACAATTTTGCAAAATTAGGGTCCATTGATACCTTTGTATATCTCAACCCAAGATAGATAATTAAAAAGTGAAAGAGGTTATTGTAGATAAAAAATGTTTTTGAGATAAACCTCACTCAGTTTCCAAAAATTTAGCTCTAGCTGTTCACAAAATTCTCTGCAAAAAGATGTCAAAAATAGGACTTTGTACAATCTGAAAAATAGGCTCTGAAGATATGAACTTATCTCTCTTTTGGTAATACTTGTGTACAAAGTGAGATAGGTTTTTGTATATTAGTTTGTTAGGAACAAAAAAATCCTCCAATTTCTCAAAATACTTCTTGGATTTTTCACAATAGTTTCTTCAAAACTGTGACTTAAACAGGAAATTTCCGAAGAATGTACCATTTCTGCTATGATTTCAAGTTTTAACCTTAAATTTATTTTAATTGTTTTTCACTTCTACTTTGGATAAAGTTCATTATTGCTGGTGAAAGTGTTTTCATCTCTGTTTAACCTTTACTGTTTTCATGTTTACTTTAACTGTTTATTTTTACTGCTCTGTTTTTTCATCTATCTTCACTTTGACATGAATCTGTATGCTATGCTTTGTAACTATCTACCCTGTTATTTATCTTCATGCTAGCTGATTTACTTGACTTGGTCTTGAATCTGATACTCTGGAACCCTGATACACTTTGGTTTTTCTTTACTGTGTCCTTTTACCTTCACTGTATATTTTTTACTAGTTACTCTGTATTTCATTAGTAAATTCTTTTATTTTTGTGTATATCAGCATCACGTAGTGGATATAGATTAAGTCCATGCCTATTGTATTCATTTGCCTTGTAACTGTATTCTCTGTCTGGTTGCTTTGTTATGACTGTCAATGCTCTGTGTAGTTGTCTTCTTCTCTGTTTCCTTGTACAATTGTGTTCATCCTTTGAGAACAAGTTCTTAATAAGGTTTTCTGTTGATTCTTGGAATAAACCAGTTCTATGACTAGTATCAAAACTGTTTATCCAAGCTCTGATCTTAGCTTGATAACCTGAAAAAATTCAATAATATTTAAGAGAACACGGGTCTTCATGAAGGGTGCTTGATGGCTCTTTGGCACAAGGAACTTAATGATGTCGGGGACAATTTGATTGGTGGAACAGGTTATTAATTAATCACTATTTGATTAATTAACTCCTTTTTGTTTGGTGGAGGGTTATGGCTCTTAACTAGTTGCTCACTGGCTAATTAATCCATTTAATTGATTTACTAAGTAAGGTTTATATTTAAAACCTTGGGCGGGATATTATCATATGGGATTTACTAAATATAACTTAGGCTAAATGCCTTTTTATGGAAAAAAGGGGGTTTTATGTAGGGTTAATTATTTTCCCTAGGCAAATGGTGATTTCACCTTAGGAAAAGGGATTTTTAGATGAAATGAATGAATTATGAAGGGGGTGAATGTTGGTAAGGGGGTTTCAGTACTTAGATCCTATAAGTTATTGGGCCGAGGGTTTGGTCCCTCCAGAAGTCAGAGAAATGCTGTGAGACCCTTTAACTTAAGGTTTTAGGTACTTTTGTCTTTACTTGTGAGAAATTAGTAAATTGAGGGTGAAATGAATGGGGAAATTAACCATTTGATATTTTGTGACTACTCAATTATCATACATGCTTTAGTAACTTGATGATGACACATATGATATGATTTTTAACTAACCATTCATCATAATTCTGCAACCATTCAACTACTTACCCATATACTCATCCTATCATTTTTTCTACTCTTTATTAGGGTGCACTTAAGCTAGCAAACACTTACCAAAACTTTTTCTTTTCTGTTATAATAGAAATCTATCTAAATCTATCCTTATTACATCCAAGGGCTCAGATTAAACAATTGAGCTCCTTTTATTCACTCTACCTATCTACTTATCTGCCAAGATTACACTGTTTGGTCAGATATTTATTCTCTATCTATCAACATGAAATTCAAAACATGGACTAATCACAATTAAACTATTTGATTACCATGGTTGTGGAAAAAATAACAAGTTGCACACAATCATTATTATGCATAAAAGTAAATGGTAGTGGCATTTGGGCTTGCACACTTTCATGGTCTTTTCATTTTGGGGTTCATTTTTCCTCTTTTTTTTACCTTTTTCCTTTTTTTTGCCCCGTGACTTTTGTTTTAGGGCATACCCTTTTTACATTTTTTAGATTTTTTGATTTTTTGAATATGGAAAACATTTGCAGAAAGCAAAGGTATGTACATATTGCAAAGATAAACTAAGTCAATCATAAACTATGACACCTATTGGTATAGGAACCTAACACTCTCCATTAAATCTACAATCTGATGATGTAAACCAATAATATTAGGATCACTAGAAGAAACACCCATCCCATAATTATGAGGATATCCCACGATTGCCTCAATTTTCATATCTTGTTCCAATGCATCTTATAATGTATAAATATTTTGTTGCATCAAAAGAGTTATAGTGAATGACAACAAATCTTTAATAAATCAATCCATTTGATGATGAGGATAAATAGGATAATTCAATTTCCCAATTTCATCTTTGAACCGCTGCATGTACTCCCATGAAGTCTCTCCATCTCATTACTTAATATCCCTTAGCGAAGCTAAGCCTTGTTGATTCATGTGAGGAAGTTTAAATTCCTTAATAAAACCTCATTTAACTAAGTAAAGGGTTGGATTTGGATTCAAATAAGACCATTTGATGAACCATAAAAGTACCTTATCTCGTAGAGTTGCATGAAACTCAATAAATTTGGCATCTGGGTTTGTCTAAGCCTCCAAATGGATTCACATAAATACCAGTTTTGTTCTACATCTTTATCTCCTCTAACCAAGAATTCAAGATACCAAGTGCATGATCATGTTGCATTCCCTATCATTGTTGTTTGACCAAGAGGAACTAGTACAAAGCCTTGTGAACTAGGTTGCAAAAAGCATGGTTTTTTTTCTTTTTAATACTACTCTAAAAACTACCGAATCCACTAAAGCTACCAACTATGTATTCACTACGAAATTTCTGAAATTTCTCAGTTTTAGCAAATCTGGAAAGAAAATTGACATGATTCTGATAAAGTAACATGGGGATGTTAGGGAGAGAATTAGTTTCATGATTGCTACTTGCGGGGAAGAATCATCTTCTAAGAATAACCACCTCACCAAAAAATCCCTCTCTTCATCTACAAGAGTACTTTAATCAATCACTAAAAATGATTTTCTAGGAATTTTGGGTGTTCAAATTCCTTCCAAATATTAGTGGGATCCACTTCCTCTATACTATTCTCCTATCACATCTCTTCTAGCTCCTATTTCACTAGAATGAGATCCTTCTCCTACTTTATTATTTCAGAACCTTGGGCTTCCCATTCCTCCTAACCACAACCTCAAAGTTTTCAATGCTTAACTTATCTTCCACAACTCTCTTCACCTTCCTATAATCTATCACAACTTCTTTTCCTGCCACTGATGAGATATATGTTCCCTTCTAATTTCCCTAAAATCATGTGCCTCCCACAACTCGTCTGCATCCATCACAAATTCACCTCATTTCCTGTAACTAACAACATCTCTCCCCAAATCCCTACCCCTAGAACATAGGGTTTTACACTACCATGTTGATTTCTTGGAATGACAATAACCTCTTTGTGAACATAAGAATCTTGATCCATAAGAGGATTTATTTTAGCATTCCTCCCCACAACCCATACTTAAATACTGCCTCAGCTTTGGAGAAAGATAGATGGTTTTCTACAACAAATTCAATAATGTAACCTTCAAAAGTTGCTTGAATCCAAAAATCAATAGCTCTAGTTAATTCATTATCTAGCTCGTGAAATGTATCCAAATCAATTATGGTCTAATTTCTAAATATTTGGCCACGACTTCCATTTCCTACTTTCATCTACAATCTAATCAACCAATTATATATTTCCTCAGGAAATTTACACCAGAAAATATCATAGTATGCAGTTTCTGCAAATAGGATTTCACCCTTAACCCAATATAAGTTCTTCTATCTCAACTGAGCTTGCTGGAGAATTAATGAGTCACATTTATCATACTACCATACCTGAATGCTATCCTTGAGAATACTCAACACCATGATCTAGATCCCCACTTGATTTTCATGGTCCTAGCAACACATCCATTTGTTGGAAAATTTTTTTTATCATGAAGACCTACATTTGTTTAGAAATTTTTGGCAAAATCACATAATTGATTATTTGTCGACGCGTTTCGAACCAACTAGTGTGGTTCATCGTCAGGACAATTTAAAGATCCAGATCAGTTCAACATGTTAAATAGACTAAGCAGAGACTCCAACGGCTAGAAAGACTAACATCTATTTTTCAACTTAGGACCCCAGTCAAACCTAAAATAATATTAATATTTTATAATTATTATTATATCTACGGAAACAAGTAAACTGGGTAAAAATAAACGAGAAAAGTGGTTAGATATTAAATTTATCTATTTAATTAAATAAATATATATATTATTAATA
>APFE030495654.1:0-28634 GCA_000404065.3 Pinus taeda | reverse complement strand
GCTTCTTCAAGTACACATGTAGATCACGAGGCATGGTTGATTGACTCACGTGCATCCTTTCACTTCACTCCCCATAGAGAGTGGTTTTGCGAGTATGAGAAATACGATGGTGGTGATGTATTCTTGGGGGATGATAGGAAGGCTAGAATCATTGGTCACAGAAAAGTAAAGTTGAAGTTCCAAGTTGGAAGGGTTAGAACACTTCCGAGTGTTCTGCATATTCTTGCATTGACTAGAAATCTAATTTATGTAAGCAAGTTGGATGATACAAGTGTAAAAATAGTGTTCGTGAAGGATACCTGCAAGATGGTTCAGGGAGCACTGGTATTAATGCAGGGAGTTTGGATTGGAACTCTGTACAAGATGCAAGGCAGCATAGTTGTTGATGGGTGCAATAGTTCTGTGGTTCCTGAAAGTGGAGCATAAAATCTAGTGGTCTCTAGAGAGAAGACCATACTATGGCATCAAAGGCTTGGACATATTGGAGAGAAAGGCCTTCGAATAATTCAAGGTAAAGGTATGGTAGAAGGTATGAGTAATAGCTCTCTGGATTTTGATTTCTGTAAAAATTGTATATATGGGAAGTAGAATCGGGTGAGTTTCTCCTCTAGTGGTAAGAGGGCGAAACAGATATTAAAGCTTTTGCACAGTGATGTGTTTGGACCTGTGAAGGTTTCATCACTGGGTAAGTCTATGTACTATATATCATTTATAGATGACTTCTCAAGGAATACATGGATATATTTCCTTAAGACGAAATCTGAAATCTTTGACATGTTTAAAGAATTTAAGGCTCTCATGGAAAATTAGTTAGAGAAGAAGATAAAGGTGCCGAGGATAGATAATGGTGGATGGTTTTACATCAAGGAATTTGAAGAATTCTATAAGAAGTGTGGTATAGCATGACATAAGACTACTCCATATACACCTCAACAAAATGGAGTTGTAGAAAGAATTAACAAGATGTTAATGGAAAGGGCAAGAAGCATGCACAGTGGTGCTGGGTTAGGAGAGGAATTCTGGGTAGAGGCGGTGGATATTGCATGTTACCTGATCAACAGGTTACCTTCATCAGTGTTAGAGGATAAGACTCCATAAGAGGTATGGACTGGTAAGAAACCCTCTCTTTCACATCTGAGGGTATTGGATGTGATGCATATGTACTCTTTTATGACAAGAATTGATCAAAACTATTCAAAAATGAAGGACCCAACAACATCCAAGGCCAACATAGCCATTCAATTAAATTCTACTCAACCAACTTATCTCGAGGGTATGTTTTGTTGTGCCTTGGGGAATCCATTCCCTCAACTACACAATTATCATCTTGGCTTTCAACCATCATTAAGATGAGTTGAGTACCTGGTCATGTCACATCCCCCATGCCACCAAGCCATCCATATGTGTTTAATGGAAACTCCAAGTTTTAGCTTTTCAAAACATCATGTTTGTGTTCCCCTACCCAACATCCTCTTTCATCACAAATTGTGTGATGGGAATGTTTCCTATGGTGTGTGCCTAAATTAAAGGTGCACCCAACTCTAGGGATTAACACAACCAAACAAAAGAAATGTTTTCTTCACCATAAGTGGACACTTCATTTCCACCCAACTATAATTCATCTACTATAGTCTCTCGCCAATCCAAACATACTTGAACAACCATCTTCCCAAGGTGAGACACTGTTGATGTCACCTGAAAACTAGTTATCTAATGCATTTCCACAAATATTACTGAAAGATATAATTTTAGCATATTTTACTCTCCTTTCACCTCCTTTTCCACCTCCACTAGACCCCCAAGAGTTGTTGGGATAAATCTAGTTTTACCCCACAAAGTTGTTAGGATAAATCTAATTTTAGACATAATAGGGAAAATGTAGATATTACGTGTAAACGTTATGTTATTTGTATAGAAAGTACATGTAAAAGTACTATAGCTCTACAAATTTTTGCAATTTTGACTATTTAACTCAATTTTACCAAAAAGGGTTTGGATTTTGGGGGGGAGGGGGATGGGTGCGGATTCCAAGTATTGGATCCTCATTAATGTGTCCTCTTTGTCTTTCTTTCTTTTTTCAATTTTCATTTATTTTTCTACTTTTAATTATTTTAACATTTGTATTTTATTATTATTATTGTGGGAAAATTCATTCTAAACTTTTTCATTAGAAAATAAAATTACTTTCACCGCTCTTTTTCAAAAACAAATTACTTTCATTTGTTACTTTCATAATTTTTCCTTTCCTTTGATTTGATACTTTCTTTGAAGATTTCATTATCTCAGAGGAGGAGAAGGACAAAATGTATTTCCCTCCCATCAAATGTTGTCCTTTCTATATGACTTTTTTTTTTGAAAAAAAAATATGTGTTTTTTTTTTTCAAAATATGATATATATAGATTAATTAAATTAGAATTTTATTATTCATTATTATTAAAGTTTGTTTTTGAATGTTTGTTTTAATTTTTTTTATTATAAAGGAGAGGAGATTTTTCACCTTTTTTTTAGGTAAACATCAACATGAGATTTGAACCAATGACCGTTTCACATGGAGTGCCTTAATAGAAGACTCATTCTTTGTCAATCAAAAGCCTCATGGTCCCCTTTCAATTATTTTTTTCATTATTTGTTTCTTTGATTTCGTGGTTGTTTTGAAAGTTTTGATCACAATGATTATGGTTTTCAAAGACATGATTTCAAAAAGTCATAATTTTAAATTTCAGTGAAAATTTGTCCAAGATAGTTCCATAATATTGTATTAATCATTCCCATGAATACTACAAAGGAAATTAGGAAGTCCACATTAATTTCTAAAGATACTCCTTCAATATATCAAGTTGATGAACTCCAATACCCTTTACATCCTTTACACATAGTATGCTTCATCTATACTATTGAGATTTGGTTGAGTATTACAAGTGTCTTTCCCCATAAATGCTCCTACCTACTTATCTATAACATTTTGATTATAATTAACCTCACCATTATGGAGTTCTAAACAATCTTTCCTTATTATTCCATCATAATATATGAATGCTACTTAATGAAAACCTAATTGAGTATTTGAACCTCACAGTTCTATTGTAATGTATGCATTGGATTCATGGTTTATTCACTTCTTAGCACAATTTTCTAAATGTGTCTACCAAGGATCCTAGATCTTTCAAATGTCTTGTATATATTAATCCTTTCATTGAATCTACCTCTTAGTTTGGGCCTTAGTGCATATAGTTTATTCTTGTTCATTAGATCTAATTGGATCTTTGGCATGAAGGTTCTAACATTTTATCTAACATTGTATCCAAGATTTATAATAATCTTCCTACACTAGTATTTTTACCAAGTCCAATGGCACACTCATCTAGTTCAGGAAACTTGCACTTATACTACTCTTCTATCATTGTATCCTACTTGAATGAGAAATACTTGGCTTCCTTCTTCCTACAATACATCTCCTAGATATTTTTATTATCACACAAAAAAATGATCACCTGGCCAAAATTAATAGGTGTATCAAGATAGACCATGATTATATGGGTTTTATACATTAAAAATCATTTTTACCTAACAAAATAGCCCAAGGAACTAGTTTTCCTAAGTTATTTACATTAATTTACCCATTCACATGAGAATACCTCTTACTACAAAAAGACACCAACAAACTAGGGACTCCATTGGGTTAATAACAACAACATATGAAATAGACCCATGACCACAACCTTCACCAAAAGGATACATGTTGAACAATATAGCTTATTTTTCTCAAAGAATATGTACATATATTCAAAGGCATATAAAAATCATATTGCATATAAAAGCCATTGAATCTATATATGAAAACTACACTAACAACTTACAAGTCTCTAATTAATTATTACATTTTCTAAAGCCCATGAAAAATGAAAGATTCCATTGACACAAACTTTACTTGATAGAAATAAAGTTAATACCAGTGACCTTCTAAATTAGATCAATGATTAGAAGTAAAAAGTTAATACCACTAACCATCTAAATCAGATCAATGACTGAAAATCCAAATAAAAAACATAGAATCTACATTTGGCAAAAAGAATCAGTTCTTTCCAATTATCTACATGTTTGAAATGTCATCTTACAAGGCTTAATTCTTTGTGTAAAGAAGAGAATTTGATTTTCGCTTGGCCCCTCAGTGGTCGCACCTCCATCAAACTTTTGTTATCTTCCCCCTTGGCATTTTATAGAGGAAAAACCTTCTTCAAATTCCAAGATGTGCTTAAATGTTTACACATCAATTCAACTATGGACAACTACATTTTAGCCATGATCCATGGGCAATTAGCAATGGCATAAAAAATCAAATGAATAATACTCAATAAATATTTATCTAAGAAATCAACAATTTAAACATTTAGATGAACCAAATTTATGATTAAAGCATCTCATCTTTTAAAAAATGTTACATATGTCAAATTCTACACACTAAGCAAAAAAATACATAAATACATAAAAAACAATTAAGATTAATACCTCAATAAACATCTGCATTCAGCATCTATATTTTGGTAGAAAATTAAACAACAATTCATAATACCTAAACTTCGATAATATGAAAAAAGTATTAATAAAGCAAATGAAACCAAATCTATGAATACCACATCTCTTATTTTAAACAAAATATCACATATGTCAAATTCCATAAACTAAGATAATAAATTCCATAAAATAATATAAGCTTGTGTAATAGCAAAATAAAAATAAGTACTAAATTCAGTCATCCATCAAACAATTCAGCCATTCATACTGGAGATAACATGTCATAAATATTGCGACAACTTAAATTGCTTCTAAATAGATCAGCGTTGTTTTTTTTTTCAAATAATCTAAATATATATCGAACGGCAGCTAACGTGATAATTTGCAAAAGCATTCCTCTTTTTAATGTAAAAAACTGATATGACCATGGAAAAGTTTGCACATAAAAAAACATTTAAATGCTAAAGTTTGCACATAAAAATACAGAATTCTGAAAATCCACTTAAAATCTGAGTATCATAAAGCCACGCAACAATAACCCTCCTATCAAAATCTTTTAACTACAGTTAATTTCCTGATTGCTGAAACACCCAGCAACAAAAACTACTATCAAAAAGCCCTGCAACAAAACTACTATAAAAAACTTCCCACAAACGCAGTCCTTATAAAAGAAATTCAAAAAAACGGAATTCACTAAAATCCCTACAATGAACCGTTATTCCACCGGCATGTCTTGATGTGACGTTATGCCGGAGATGTGACGGTTTAACGTTGGACACGGGAAGTAGGGCGATTAGCGCCACTAGCACCTCCGTCGCTTTCCAGAAGATTTCGCTTTAGCTTATTTTCCCCACGCCTCACTTGTTTTAATGGCGGCACCTTCCCCTCCTGGTATTCACGGTCGTAACGTACAGCTTCCCGGTAGCATTGGATGGCTTTGGCCATTCCGGGATCTTGGGACATCGGCCGGATCTTATTCTCCACATCTTTCGCTATCTTTACAAAAAGCTCGGCGCAGGGCTTCACGAATTCTTTGATAACATTGTTTTGGCAGCTGTCGGGGAGCCAAGAGCCATGGGTAACGTAAATGAGGTAACCGTGGCATTTGAAGGGAGGGTTCGATCCCTTTCCATTTTCCGGGGGAGGGGGGGGGCATACACTCCGCCTTTCTCTCGAAGACGCGAGCAGCAACAGAAGCAACCACGGCAGCCTCCACATCGGTGTTGAATCCATAGGACGTGAATTGGTCTCCATTGTTGGGTATCTTCAGCTTCACATACCACCTCCCTTTACGGAATTCACGATGCACCATAGCGAAATGAGACCGGCTTTGGTCTTTTTTATATTTTTTGATCTGCTACTTCTCATCCAATTGCTCCACCTCCATTTCTTCCTCCTCTTTTTCAACTAGTTGCTCATCCTCGAGCCTTTCATTATGATACCCTGGTCTTCCCATTTCTAATATTTCCTGATCCTCTCCATCGCTTCGATTGTTACGGTCACAAGATCCTCGCATCGCTAATAAGCTCGCATCCTTTCGCAGGTTTTCACTCTGGAATCGTGATCGTGATCCATCTCTCATTCCTGAAAGCTTGTTATCTTGTTTGTGGCCATGATTTCGAACCGTACGACTGCCTCTTGCTCCTGCCATTTTATATTTGAGTTTCAAGCTTCTTTGATGTTTGATCGGCGAACAAGTACTAGTCACTACCTAAGTAATCAAACATTCGGAACATATCACAACAAAATTGAGAGTTGACTTTTCAGAGTTTGATATTGTGTCGATTTGTAATTCAAATAATATTTACAGTTAAAGTCGGAAGAGTTTTTTAGCCGGCCAATTTTTATGGTTTAATTTATTCTAAAATTAAAAAAATAATTCATGCTCATTAACTTAATGCTCAACAAATTCTAAATTATTATTTTTTAGGATAATGTATTTAAAAAATATAATATAGAGTATTTAAGAAGTTACCAACAATAATAAACATAATACACTTATTATAATTAAACATAATACACTTATTATAATTAATGGAATATACTCCAGATATAGTTAAAAGGAAATAATATAATAATAATTCATATTTGATATGTATGAATTTTAATATTCGTGAGAAAGTATAAATGTAAAAGTAAAGTTATAAAGCATTAATAAAGATGATTGTGTGTCTAAAATATAAACCAAAAATTAAACTTAAGTGTTAATTGATCTTTCTACTAAATTCAATACTATTGGTGTCAAAATATCTCATGTATAAATGCGTTTTTGTAGTTTAGATTGAGATAATGTTGAATAAGTGGAGAGTCCAAGCTAAGTTGGAAATAAAAATTTTTAATGAGTTTTTCCCTCAATATATCTAATAAAAAATATTTAAAAGAATAGTTATTATAACAAATATCCAAATAGTCATGTCATCAAATTCTAGGGTTATAACAGATGTGAGTGATGAAAAATGTGGACTATTTTTACTGAAGCTAGAACAATAACAGAAATAATATTTTTATTATGATAGGTTTATTGACACTTTCTTTGTTGTACTTAATTTTTATAAAAGGTTTGAATATATTGTTTTGAATGTTGGAAAACAATGACCAACTAGTGAATCCTTGAGCATAAAAGGTGTTTCATTTGAATATAGTTTTAATTCCACTTTAACATCCCATTTCATAAAAAAAAAATAGTTACTATGCAACGTCTACATGATCTTGCTATATGGGGCATTACCATCAACTACTTATATTTCTTGGAATACATCTAACCACGATGTCATGATCAAACCCATGAAAAGCATTGTTCATTTTAGGCATGTTGACTCATCAACATCCAGCTATATGCAACCTACTATCACCAAGCATATTTGAATAAATATGGCCCAACATGAGACCATGATATCATCCATCTTTGTTGATCTATTCCTTCTTCATTAGGTATTCACATATCTTCAATGCATTTATTGTGGTTGTTTCCATGCCAAATTCAACACACAGTATATCACATTAACAAGCCATATCATATTTTACGCAAACATATGTAACACCTCATCAGTCAACTATTCTACTCCATAAGGCATCCTTGGTTCTCCTAGCCTATGCCTAGTACACTATCCTAATCATTTCATAAATCATCATGGCATTGCCATTAAGGCTACAAAAGCATATGGACTCACCATGCAACTTTCTAAGTTTTCGCAACATGCCCTACAATGTACTATTATCAATAGAACCTTAAGTGCATACTTGAGGTCCTTATATTAACCTCCACTTGAGTTATTGATGTTGTCATCAATAAGGATATGATGAAAGGGGTATTGGAGAGGAAGAGAGACCTCAACAATTTCCACATTTAAACATGGATATGATAACATATATCATAGGACTATACTTTTCATTCCATTTCAGCACCCCAAACTACACAAGAGTCATAGTTTCCTTGTTGGATCAACATGACCTTACTATTAGTCATGACCATCAACCACTTATATTACCCACAATATTCCTAGCCAACATCTTTCAGTTTGCCACAATCACAAGGATTCCTATAGTTACAGGGTGCCTTGTGGGCACACTGCAACCACTTGAGTGTGTGGCAATTATATGTTTCAAAACTACCTATTGTGTAACCCTAATCCATGCCGAATCCTTCATTTTGGGGACAAAGTCTTGTCATGTTTTGACATTTTTACCATATTTTGACCAAATGTGACCAATGGAAAATTGCAGAGAAGGCATTTGAGGAAGTAGAAGGAATCTACCAAAGTCTAGCAGTTGCGAAAGATCGGCCAAAGAAATCAGGGCATATGCAGTCACAGTTGAGTGGAAAAATTCATTAATAACAGAGTAAGTAGTCACAATCAAGCAACAAAAGCAACCGAAAAGGAAAGTGTGGAGCATTCGAGGAAGAAAGCAACAATCTAGGCGAGTGGAGTGCTAAAAAATTGAAGGAAAAGCCAAAATGAGGAGAGAAGGGAGTGTATTGAAATGTTTCCATGAGGCCTATTGAGATCGCATAAATTTGTAATCACTTGGCCATATATTAGATTATATTCCTAGTTATTGTTTTGTTGAGAAGGCATTTGAGCCTGAATGTAATGATGTAATGTTGGTTGAAACTAAGTGAAGAGAAAGTGGATTTTTGATGGCCTACTTGTGTTGGTTTTATGTGACCCCCTTTAAAATTTTATTATAAAAGCATGCATATATTTTATGTTCTTTTGAATGGTTTAGTTGTTGTCTTCTATAACGACTATATGTCTGATGCCATGGTTCTAAGTTTAAATAGTATTGGTAGCCTTTGAGTGATTCCTCTCGATGCCTGGTTCCAATCCCTTAATTAAGTAAGGTTGCAGCACACCTCAAGTGAGATGCGTTATTCTTCTTGAGTAAGGTGAAAGTGTCGATGCTATGCTAGACTACAGAAGGCCCTTTGTTGGCCCCTGTGCATGAACCTAGGGTCTCTACATGTTCATTATTTCTCCCCAACAAATGGTTCTATTTCTCGGACTTGAAAATTTCCAAAGGGATCTAGAATATGGTGTCGATAATATTTAAGAAGGATTTGCAAGATTGGTGCCATGAACAAGTAGAGTAGCTTTCCTCCCAATAAGCACAAGTTTGTCACTGAAGTGTGAAGTGGCTAAAGGAAGAAATTTTGTATGTGGAGCCTACAAGTGATTAGTATGAGATCTTTTGGTTCAAGTTCCTAGAGGACATCTACAATTTGTTGCGAAGGACGCAGATAAAAAAAAGACCGAGAGCCAAATTCGATCTCATTGTACTTCAACCCAAGATGATCATGCTGAATTACATCAACTCGATACGTACCTAACTTGAGTTGTCGACTTCTGGGTGTAGGCATATCTAGAGGGGTACATTATCGAGTTTATTGTGGAGGGCCATCGGTCCTTCTCTGAGGCTGAGGCCATATGCAAGTCAGGGTTGTGAGGGAGGCTACTGAAGGAAATCCAATTGTTGATTAAATTTTTAGTGGTAGAATATAACTTAATAGTGTTCCAGGTCCCACCCATGGCATCTTAAAGCCTCGGTACTAGGGGAAGGACCTAATGGGAGTAATGCTACCTAGATGTGAGCTATAAAAATATTCAAGAAATGGATATAGATGAATTCTAGAAGGCTAGAGATCTGAGAGCACAATGGAGAGCACAAATAGTTGAAGAATGGTAGGAGAAATCTCTACAGGAGATCTATAGACAACAAAAGGAGCTAAACCAAGTAGGAGTGATGCTAAGCAGTCTGGATGTACGAGAAGGAGAAAGAAGTTGACTGAAGTTGTGGAGTGATGGGGATGATTCTAAAGTGAAACCTAGTCCAATAGGAGAGGCCGTGACAACCAAAGTGATAGAGGTTGAGAGAAGTATTAAATATTTTTCTCCACAAGCGGAGATGGGCACGCCAGATGGATCAGGCCCTACAGGTTTTGAGGAAGGCCCAAATTATGACATGCAATTCACTATGAGAAGATTGTTTTTTGAGAATGATTTGTCTCCTGTGAGTAGTGATTAATTTCCCAAAAACTCATGTAGTACCTCCCCTAACCTTCCCCTAGTAGTTTATCACAACCCTGATCAGTTTTTACCTATGCTAGTTAAAGTTATATTGGTCCACAAAATACATAGTACCTAGAAGGCCAATACCTCTGGTGGTAGAAATAGTAATTGTAATTTGGGTCCCCAAGGATCATCACAATCGGTTTCCCAACTATTCATGCTCATTCTTCTAGTTCAACCATGTATGGATGGTAACATGTGTGGATCCTTTATTCAATATCACAAATTCTTAGGAAAGGGAATGAAGATGTCAAACATGATTGGTACCTGTGTGAGGCCATCTAGAGAGCTCGCTAAACTCTAGATTCCAAGAAGCTTATTGAATATCAGATCATTCTTTGAGACAAAGCATTGAGATGGTCCATCAAGTGGTCCACATTACAACAAAATTCATTCAAGATTTTAAACTCCCTCAAACTAACCAACAAGGGCTATTGAAACTATGGGAAATTAAGCAGAGGGAAGGAGAAATCACCTTGGAGATAATGAAAAAATTTAAGGATCCTATTAGCAAGCTAAGCTACTGTATTGACCCCAATCATTAGTGATATTGGCTCATCAAAGCTCTATTGCCACTTACTCACACGCCGTTGACTCAACAGAAGATTGATACTCTGTAACAAGCACTAGAAATGGCAACCAAAATTGAGACAATGGTAGGGTGCACACACGAATATAGAGGAAGAATGGTCTCCCATGACCCCAATTACTAATATGAAAAATAAGTTAAGGAAAATGCAACCAGTGCAACCTTCGTGAGCGAACATATGGTGTACCAACTATAATATTGAGGGGCATCATGCCAAGAACTGCCTAAGAATGAGAGGCCCAAACACTCCCTCAGTACTGGCGAGGCCCTCCACATCTTTACCCACTTCAAGAGTTGTGTAGGTTGGTATACAAGGGTTATATATAGGGTGCACATAGTTCCATGCCTTTCCTAATCAACAAGGTGCTACAAACAAATATTGTGAAATCTATAGGACCTATGGGCATCTCCCTTGCCTCCGTCCAATTTTACAGAAATATTCAAATGTCCCAAACAATGTTTTTTGTGAGGTTTGTGGTTCACCTACTCACCACACTAATCTGTGTAGAGCATTAGATTCCCTAGATAATTTGTTGGATCGTTCTACTTACAGGATCAATGAAGCTCCTCAAAGATGAAGAGGTGGAGGAACAAGGGAGAACAAGAGGCAGAGGAATGATCTGTTGTTTCAATTGTGATCAAGAGGGGCATGTTGTGAGAGAATATTCACTTCCTAGAAGACCTTGCCTCTCTCAGTGCAGGGTAAACACACATGCAACAAAATATTTTCCTGACCTATTTTTCAGATGGAAGGAGCGCAACCACCAACAGGGAGAAAATGTAATTAAGGTCGAACCAAGGGAACCCAAGACAATTCCCCTTTCAAATATTAATATAGTCATCCAAGGATATAATGGTTGTATGAATCTGACTCCATCTACTTCGAAAGTGATGGTTTCTAATTTAATATTGATAACAACACAATTTTCAAATGCCAAGTCTATTCCCAATAAAGTTGGATAAGGGTATTTGTCACCCATAATATCAATGACCTCGAAATATGAATATGCCTTCACACCATTAATATCAACTTTGATATACCCGAACTGACCAATGGAAATAATTCAGTACTAGTTTCCCATGTGTAACTAAATAGGAGAAAAAACAAACTTGGGTCTTCCCAATGCCTCCCAGATTTTCCTCGGTAAGGTATTTACATCTAATCCTAAATCTAACATAGTGGCTTTGATTTAGTATCCAAACATTTGGGAATCAATATGAAAGTCCCTTACATTTCCTCCCTTGTTGTAGTAAGCATGTCTAGAATGGTGCTCTAGCAAGTTAACAGAGATAGGTTGTTATGAAAATTCATCCTTGACAACATTTTTAAGCTTTTGGTGCAACTCACCTGATAATTGTTCATCCCTCATAATATGCAAAAATAACTTAAGCCACTCCATGGCCATAGGAGATGTCTCTTTGTAGATCAAAGACTCTTTTGTTGTCCCTTTTCGTATTGTTATGCTTATGGACTATAAGAAGAAATCAGTTTCTTAAATATTTCGACAACATATTTATAATATTCTTTCTAGTGAGTGGGATCATAGGACTTCTTTGGAGATGTAGGATTTATTATAGAAGGTTTCTCCAATATCTCCTTGTCTGCTCTGACATGCTTACCTCCTCTAGTGATAATGTTAATTTTGGGTTGAGGAACTGAATCAAGCTTTCTAGCCTTTGCATTAATAAATTTCGCACCTCCTTGTCAGTTATGCTCTTTCTAGCAAGAAATTAATTCTAGACAATCCTTAGTAGAATGTGTTTTTACTCAGCAATGAGAACACTGAGGCCTCCTTAGAAATGGACAATCACAAGCAACATTCTCCTCCTGATTATAATTATAGCATCCAATTGAACCTCTTCCTCCAAATCTTACCCCTCTTAGGCCACCTCCTCCTCATCCTCAAGGAGCTTTGTTAACCCGAAATGCAGTCCTATAAAGGTGATCAACCAGATCATCCAAAGCTCTACAATGCTTTGTATGGTGAATTGGAGACCCATAGAACTCACAAAACATATTGTTTGTAACATTGGAATACTTCTACAAAATAGGACAAAGACGGGGTGCATGTCCATAAGTGTGACAAATATCACACTATTCGTTAGCAAACTTACCTTGATGATTAGGTAAAGCATGCTATTGGGTATGTCCTAGTAAGGAACACTTGCAAAAACTTGCTCAAATATAATAATAGGTTTTTGGGGTGGAGAAGGTGGTCCCATAGGCATAGTAGAAGGATTTACAATCTGTAACTTGGGGCACTTAGTTGCGTGATGCCCTTGGAAGTTAGTGCACCAAACATGCAGATGTATAGGTTGTGTGGTATGCATATTCTTTGATCTCTCAATTAAATCTACAATCTAATGATGTAAACCAATAATATAAGGATCACAGGAAGAAAGCCCCATCATATAATCATGAGGATATCCCACAATTACCTCAATTTTCATAGCTTGTTCCAATGCATCCTATAATGTATAAAAATTTTGTTGCATCAAAAGAGTTATAGTGAACGACAACAAAGATTTAATAAACCAATCCATTTGATGACGAGGATCAATACAATAAGTCAATTTCCCAATTGCATATTTAAACCACCTCATGCACTCCCCTGCAGCCTCTCCCTCTCACTACTTAATATCTCTTAACTTTACTAAACCTTATTGATTAACTCAACTAAATAAGGTGTTTGATTTGGATTCAAATCATACCATTTGATGAACCATCAAAGTACCCTATCTCGTAGATTTGTGTGAAACACAATAATATTAATGGCATTTGGGGTCTTTCTAACCCTCTAGATGGATTCACATAGATACTAGTGTTGTTCTACATCTTTATCTCCTACGACCAAGAATTCAGGATACCAAGTGAATGATCATGTTTCATTCCCTACCATTGTTGTTTGACCAAGAGTCACTAGTACAAAGCCTTGTGAACTAGGTTCTGAAAAGCATGATATTTTTTTACTTTTGAATACTACTAAAAAAAATTCCAAATCCACTAAAGCTACCAACTTCGTATTCACTATGAAATTTTTGAAATTTCAAAGTTTCAACTAATTTGGAAAGAAAATTGACATGATTTTGATAAAGTAACACGCAGAGGTTAGGGAGGGAATTAGTTTCATTATTGTTTTTTGGACTGCTACTTGTAGAGAAGAATCATCTTCTAAGAACAACCACCTCATCATAAAATCCCTATCTTCATCTACAAAAGTACTCTAACTAATCACTACAATTGATTGTCTGGGAATTTTGGGTGTTCGAATTCTTTTCGAATCTTAGTGGGATAAACTTCCTCTATACTACTCTCTTATCACATCCCTTCTAGCTCTTATTTCACTAGAATGAGATCCTTCTCCTACTTCATTATTTTAGAACCCTTGGCTTCCCATTCCTCGTATCCACTACTCAAATTGTTCAATGCTTAAATTATCTTCTACAACTCTCTTCTCCTTCTTCTAATCTCTCACAACTTCTTTTCCTGCCACTCATAAGCTATATGTTCCCTTCTAATTTCCCTAAAATCACATTCCTTCCGCAACTATTTTTCTTCCATCACAACTTCTCCTCATTTTCCATAACTAGAAACATATCTCTCTAAACCCTACCCCTAGAACCTAGGTTTTTACACTGCTATGTTGGTTTCTTGGAATGAAAATAACCTCTTTGTGAAAATAAGAACCTTGATCCATAAGAGGATTTATTTTATCATTCCTCCCCACAAACCGTACTTAAATACTGCTCGACTTTGGAGAAAGTCATATGGTTTTCTACAGCAAAATCAATAATGTAACCTTCCAAAGTTGCTTGAACCTAAAAATCAATAGCTCTAGTTAATTCAATATCTAGCTGGTGCATTGTATCCAAATCAATTGTGGTCCAATTTTTGAATATTTGGCCATGACTTCCATTTCCCGCTTTCATCTGCAATCTGCTCAACCAATTATATAATTCCCCAGGAATTTTACACTAGAAAATATAATATTTATTGTATACAAGTTTTGCAAATAGGATTTCCTCCTTAACCCAATCTAAGTTCTTCTATCTCATCTGAGCTTGCTGGAGGATTAACGAGTCACGTTTCTCATACCACCATACATGAATTCTATCCTCGAGAATCCTCAACACCATGATCTAGATCCCCACTTGACTTCATGGTCCTGACAACAAATCCATTTGTTGGAATTTTATTTTTTATTTTTTATTTTTTATTTATTTTATTTTATTTTATTTTTATTTATTTATTTTTTATCTTATCATGGAGACCTAGGGTTCGACCACTGGTTTCCAACAAAATATTTTGTCATAGTCTAGCACAACATGAACATTCTCATTCCTTTGTGAAGGAGAGAATTCCCACCCAAGGTATGTTGATAATATTAAATATTATAAGGGGATACTATATAGTGCAAGGATTCAAATTGTTCCATAAAGCATACATAAATTGCTGATTCATCCAAAGATCCTCATAAATCATGTACATAGACACATAACAAGTAATAGAAGAAACATTCCTTAAAATTTTAAAAAGGGGAAAACAATATAACAACATGAAAACATAGAACATATAAGAATAACCCCACAACATTTTTATTATCTTATATCAAGAACAAAGTCACTACAATTTCACTACATTAAATTATCTGTCTTTCTTTGCTTGTGGCTTTCTCCTTCATGTTCTTTCCTTCCAACTTGTTTTTCCATCTACTTTTATTACTTTCATTGGTCATCTCCATGACTCTTTTCTAACAAGAAATTGATCAAAACTATTCAAAAATGAAGGACCCAGCATTGTCCTAGGCTAACATAGGCATTGAGTTAAATTCCACTCAACGAACTTATCTTGGGGGAATGTTGTGTCGTGCCTTGGGGAATCCATTCCCTCACCTACACGATTATCATATCGGCTTTCACCATCATTAAGGTGAGTCGGGTACCTAGTCATGTCACATCCCCCATGCCAACAAGCCATCCATATATGCTTAATGGAAACTCCAAGTTTTAGTTTCTCAAAACCTCAAGTTTGTTTTCCCCCACCCAATATCCAATTTAATTACAATCCCTATGATATCTTCATCACAAATCATGTGATGGAAATGTTTCCTATGGTGTGTACCCAAATTAAAGGTGCAACCGATTATAGGGCTTAACACAACCAAATAGAAGAAATGTGTGTTTCGCCATAGGTGGGCACTTTATTGCCACCCAACTATAAGTCATCTACTATAGTCTCTGGCCAATCCAAACATTCTTCAACAACCATATTCCTAATGTGAGAAAATGTTGATGTCACCTAAAAACTAGTCATCTAATTCATTTCCATAAATATTACCAAGAGATATAATTTTAGCATATTTTACTCCCCTTTCACCTCCTTTTCCACCTCCACTAGATCCCGAGGAGTTGTTGGAATACGTATAGTTTTACCCCACAATGTTTTTAGGATAAATATAATTTTTAACAAAATATGGAAAGTGTAGATATTACTCTTTATATTTATGCTATTTGTATAGAAAGTACCCGTAAAAGTTCTATAACTCTAAAAGAATTGGCAATTTTGATTGTTTAACTGAATTTTACCAAAAACAGATAGGATTTTGAGGGGAAGGCGGGGAAAGGGGATGAGTCGATATTCCAAGTATTGGTCCTTCTCATGTTGTCCTCTTGTTCTTTTTTTTTTTTTTTCAATTTTTGATTTTTTAATTATTTAAATTTGTATTATATTATTATTATTATTAGAAAATTCATTCTAAACTTTTTCATTAAAAAATAAAATTAATTTCACCACATTTTTCCAAAAACAAATTACTTTCATTATTTTTCCTTTCCTTTGATTTGACAATTGCTTTGAAGATTTCGTTAGCTCGAAGGAGGAGAAGGGAAAAAAAACAATTCCATGTATTGCCCTCACATCAAATATTTTCTTTTTTTATATGTTTTTTTTCTTTTTTTTACTATCATTTGAAAACAATATTGATTTAATATAATATATATAATATAATTAATTTAGTATTTTATTATTTATTATTACTGAAGTTGTTTTTGAGTGTTTGTTTTACATTTCTTATTATAAAGGAGAGGAGATTTTTCCTTTTCTTTTTTAGGTAAACATCCACATGAGATTTGAACCAATGACCTTTTCATATGGAGTGCCTTAATAGAATACTCATTCATTGTCAATCAAAATCTTCATGGACCCCTTTTAATTATTTCAATTTATTGTTTTCATTATTTTTTCTTTGATTTGGTGGTTTTTTTTTAATGTTTTGATCACAAAGGTTATGGTTTTCAAAGCCATGATTTAAAAAAGTCATAATTTTAAGTTTCGGTGAAAATTTGTCGAGGATAGTTCCATAATATTGTATTAATCATTCCCATGAATACTAGCAAGAAATTTCCAACACAAAGTGTAGAACTAGGAACTCATAGTGTCCACATTGATTTCTAAAGATACTCCTTCAATATATCAGGTTGATGAACTTCGATACTTTGACAAGCTGATATTAAATCCAAATTAGAAAATGATTTTGCCTCTTTGAGTTGGTCATAGAGAACATCTTTGGAACATAAAAGACACTTGTTCTTGATAGCCACTTTATTTAACACTTTATAGTAAATGTACATCCTAAATGTCTAATCTTTTTTCTTGAAAAATAACATGAGCATTCATAAAGGTGAGGCATTTAGCCTTATCAATGCACATACTATTCTTCTTCTATGCTATTGAGATTTGGTTGAGTATTACAAGTGTCTTTTCCCCCTAAATTCTCCTACCTACTTACCTATAACATTTTGATTATAATTAACCTCACCATTATGGAGTTCCAAACAATATTTCCTTATTATTCCATATTAATATAAGAATGCTACTTCATGGAAACCCAGTTGAGTATTTGAACCTCACAATTCTATTGTAATGTATGCATTAGATTCATGGTTGATTCACTTCTTAGCACCATTTTCTAAATGTGTCTTCCAAGGATCCGAGATCTTTCAAATGTCTAAACTACATTTGGAACCATAGAGAGGGATATAAAATTGTGGTTACATCTTGTATTAATTAAGAAAATTAATGGCATGTGAGGAATGATATATCTTTCATGAATTATGGAAGCCTAATACTCTACTTTTTTATTATCCACTACTATGGATATTTACATTGAACTCACTTCATTATCTCTTCATTCCTCAATTGGTTCACTACTCTCTTGGTTTGATTGTTTATTTTTTAACATTGGTAGCACTTGTGTCCTTATCCTCCACACTCATTATATTTGATCCTTAGTGTCATAGGCATCATATCATATAAATTGTAATTATCCTTCCTATATTCAATTAGTGGTGTGATATTGAAGCTTCGTTTATCATAATTCTTTCTTTAGGCCATGTATATATTAATCCTTTCAATGAATCTACCTCTTAGTTTGGTCCTCAGTCCACATATTCTATTCTTGTTCATTAGTTATAATTGGATCTTTGGAATGAAGGTTCTAACATTTTATCTAACATAGTCTCCAAGATTTATAATAATATTCCCACACTAGTCTTTTTACCAAGTCCAATGGAACACTCATCTAGTTCAATATTTCACTTATACTACTCTTCTATAATTATATCCTACTTGAATGAGAAATACTTGGCTTCCTTCTTACTAAAATACATATCCTAGATACTTTTTATTATCACACAAAAAAGTGATCACCTAGCAAAATTAATAGGCGGATCAAAGTAGACCATGATTATATGGGTTTTGTACATTAAAAATCACGTTTACCTAACAAAATAGCCTAAGGAACCACTTTTCGTACGCTATTTACATTAATTTACCCATTCACATGAGAATAAATCTTAGTACAAAAATACACCAACCAACTAGTGTCTCCATTGGGGATCTAAACATTTTATAGCATGGGTTATGATCTGTGAGCTATCTCTATCTTTCCTCATTTACTTCCCTTTATTCTTGGAATTTTTAGAAAATTCTAATGTTTTTTCCCTTTCCTGTATGTTTTTTAGGTCATAGGTATCAAAGTGGAAATAGATACAAAATCATAAGTAGCCCTTGAAAAATTAAAGTATCGGACATCCAACACATTTATTGGTCTTTTATCTCAAATCCTGATTCAATTTGTGGTTCGTTATCTACAATCCTAACATAGGAATATTGTCATATATCTGCAAAAGATTAATTTTCTAAAATATGTTTTTTTTTTTTTAAATTAAATGAAATTAAATTTTATGTTTTCTATAGTTCTTGATATATTATAAGGATTAGAGCATCATGTTAACAATGATATGACTAGAAACCTAGATCTTTTTAGTTTCAAAATAGTAGGATAAAGAACGACGCCCATAGAGGGATTCTATTACTTTTCCATCAAGTTAAATTTTGTGGGGATGGTTAAGGATTTTGTTGTTGTAGGATGGTACAAAATTTATCATTGTATTTTTCAAATATGTTCACTTATTTCATCTGTAGAGTTTGTGATCTAAGAAAACGTCCTTTGTGTTAATATTAGCCTCCTCTTTCTTTTGTCTTTCGATCCCACTTCAAAGATCAAAGTTTTAGAGGTCCAAACCTTGGACAACTCTTAGCCAATGTTTCAAGCCTCCAAGCTGCTATTTCCTTGCGTTGTTCCCTTGGGAAATTGGCCCTATTTTTTAGGAATTTTACACAAATGAATTGCGCAATTACCTTATGTCAATTCTCTGATTGCATGCACCTCCTGTACAACTTTGAATAGTTTACAACTAATAGTACACTGCCTTTGAACTCCAATATCAACTGGGTAATTCGAATTCTCTACTTACAATAATTATTTTGGGTTGATTGATCAATTAATTGGTTGATCACTCAATTTGGTTGAAGTTCCACTTCCACAACTTTGACCTCCACTAGTTCTTTTGACAGTTAGAACTAGTTAGATTGATAATAACTCAAATAAACTGAAATAGATTGCTACAAATTAGCAATCAATCATGCTAAAATAAACTCAAGTGTCTCAAACTTGAATTAACTAAGTTAACAGAGTGACAAGTGCCATGTCACCTTAGTTAAACACGTCCAAGTATTCTGATGAAATTGAAATTCGAATTTTAATCTAGTTTGACCAAGGCAAAGTCAAAAATAGATTTTCTTGTTATATTTTAAACACTCCCTCTCAGCGAGAAAGGGATTATCAACCACCACAATCCTACACCTGTGGAACTCGAACTTCCCTCTTGACAAGGCCTTTATCAAAATATCAACATCTTGTTCCTCTGTCAGAATGTACTGCAACAACATTATCTGCCTCTGTGCACAATCTCGTAGATGGTGATAGAATATATCAATATGGTTGGATCGATCATGAAATACATGATAATCAAAGAGTTTGATACAACTGATTATCATAGTAAATCATGGTAGGATCCATTATCTTACCAAATAAACTAGCAAGAATTTTTCTCATCTAGATAGATTCACATGTTGCTTGACTTTCAACCATGTACTTTACTTCTACTAAGTTGAATTCCACAGATATAAGCTTCTTGTTGTGCCAAGAAACCGTTGCTGACCCAACATTGAAATTTCCTCCTGATGTGCTCTTCTTGTCTGATGGACTCCCCCACTAAATATTCATTTTGGAAGCTTTGAAGCTTCACTCCTTTTGTCCATCTATACCAAATAAGAAACTAATTAGTGCCTCTAAGGTATCTCAACACATGTTTTATTTCCTTCCAATATAGTTTGGTTGGTTTTTTTTTTTTTTTTTCTCGGCAAAGACTAAAATCTATTAATTGAAAAGTAAAATAATTTTACAAGGAGTTGAGGCCTCAGATAACAGTACTTGAGAGCACTCAACACAACAAAACTGCCCCAGCATAGAAGGAACTTGGGGAGACCAGTTACAAAAATCTAGAAGACAAATATAGAACCTAGAGATAGACCAGTAGAACATAGGAAGAAACATGAAAGCAAGAGAGCCAATGTCCTTGGCAAACCAGATGGTAATTAAATTGCGACTACCCTGGAGGGAAACAAAATCAGCTGGTTGAAGATGCGGAACCATGAATGTAAACAAAATGGCCTGGAAGTAGTCATCTGAGTGATAACAAAACCAAAAAGAGAGAAAAAATAGACCCAGGTGGCTTTAAACTTCCACATCCTCACCAGGAGTCTTCTCCGATACCTGACACACGCTGCCAATCCAAAAATATTCACTGCCATCCTTCTCGCCCACTGGGTTCACTAAGGTATGATTAGTGGCTCCAAAAATCCCTTCCCCAGCCGCTGGGATATTGTCTTCAAGAGGCGGAATGACTCTAGGAACTTCATCCTGGCCAAGGTTATCACTCATACGATTCTCCTAGATTCCCCCATCTCTTAATTGTTCACTGCTTTGAGAAGGCTCAGGAGCCATGCATGACAGAGGATAGAGTTGGTTTTCTTCTTCCGAGAGAATAATAGTGATATGAGCAGTGATCAAAGGCCTATTAAGATTGCTTTGGAATTTGAAATGAGTGGTTTGGAAAGCACTATTCGTAGTTGGCTTGTGAACATAGCTCGGAGGAGGCACATTCACATGAGAGGAGGGGAGATTGACAGGAGACTGTTTAGGGTCCACAGAATGGCTAGCCAATGAACATTTGCTACTACCACGTCGCTCCCCGGAACGATTCCTCCCACTCTGGCGAACCATGATGAGGAGCGAAGGGGAAGGGACTGAGTAACCAAAAACAACGATAGGAGGACAAAAGGACTAAGCCAGAGACCGATACGAGCACACAGAATATGCCTGAGACAGAGATGAGAATTTCCCAATTCCAAATTCTAGAGCTTTAGAAAGCTTACCCCTTAAAGCAGCGCTGATCCTACCGTGGGGACCCTTAGCATAGTAGTACCACCTCTAGGATAACAGAGAGCCGACACGGAGCTTGCCTTTGTTAGTGGAGACCTGCATGCCACCAAAAACCACATCAAACCAAGGCCCGGAGCAAGAAGACTGAACGCGAATTGTGAAGGGAATAAACATGATCGCCATGATTATAACTACCACAAATTTGC
The DNA here is from genome assembly GCA_000404065.3 of Pinus taeda. NCBI lineage: Eukaryota > Viridiplantae > Streptophyta > Pinopsida > Pinales > Pinaceae > Pinus > Pinus taeda. Next base: position 6,912 of record APFE030495654.1, on the reverse strand, counting down.
TTCGAACAGAGCACACCATTAATGCTGAAATCCTACCATATCCATCCTTATTAAGACTATTCTTCTTGCACGTGGTGAGATCTTGGGAAGCCACGCTACCCTGCAGCTAGCAGTACTTGCTCTTACGATTTGTCATGAATAACATTTAATTCATTTGTGTCACCTGCATCCGGGGATAGTTTGGTTGGTTTAACCATTGCTTCACTAAGCTATTTAAATGCATAATAGATGTCTCGTCACGTGCTCACCAAATACATAAGTGAGCCCACAAGCTGCCTATAATGGTATCCTCCACTTCCTCACTTGAAGTTGCATGCTCATTCCTCCAAATTCCTGCTATATGAGTATCCATGGTTTGCTACTATCCATGCAAAAATTATTCAGTATCTCATTGGCATACTTGCCTTGAGAGACAAATAATTCCCCATCTCCTTGCCATATGTCCAAACCGAGGAAATAATGCATGAGTCCCATGTCCTTCATCTCAAATTCTCTTGCAATATCCTCTTTACAAGAGTTGATCAATTTCTCATCACTGGTCAAAATTAAACCATCAACATATAATACAATAATTGAAAATTTTCCATGAAAAGCATTATGATAAAGGCTTGCATCTGCTTCACTTTTGGACAAGCCCAACCCAGTGAGATAATTGTTGATTCTAGTGTACCAAGCATGGGGTGCTTGCTTGAGTCCATACAATGCTTGCTTGAGTCTACAAACATGTGACTATCTGTAAAAGGTCTCAAACCCCTATGACTACTCAATATACATCTCTTCCTCAATAATTCCTTTGAGCAATGATTTCTTCACATCCATCTGGTGGATCTTTCATCCCATCTACATTGCAAGTGCTAGAATCAATCCAATGAAAGAGTACCTTTCTATTGGAGCAAAGGTCTCCTCATAGTTAATCCCCTCCACCTGAGAACCCCTTGGCCACAAATATGGCCTTGAGTTTTTTTATGATTCAATATGATATTTTCTTCACTTTGTAGATCCATCTCAAACCCACCAAATATTTTCCCTTTGGTCTTGGGACCACTTCCAAACACTATTTTTGATAATGGAATCATATTCCTCTACCATAACAACAATCCATACTAGTTTCTCTACAAATTCCTCAAATGGGGATGGCTCAGTCTCTACAATCTCACTCATCAGATCCATGTACCCAATGTATCAATCTAATGGCCTCCTCTTCCTATGTTTTGATGTGGGAAATCACACATTCTCTCTATCATCCTGCAATAATCTGTTAGCTTCCCTGGTTCACTTCCTTCCTTCTATGGATATCTCTGCTTGAATGGATTTCTCCACTCTCTTCTCCTCTCCTTGTGAATGGTCCATGATTTATTGAGGTTCTTCCTTTGGAGATAAGAGCTCCTTATCTAAATCCAACTAAAGCTCCCTCTCAAGAGAACACCTCATTGCCTTCTCCTCATCAAACTTCACATCCCTACAAACAATTGTCATCTTGAGGGATGAAAAGTACACCTGATAGTTGTGGGTTATTTCTGTGTACCCCAAAAATATCCCCAACTCTACTGTTGGCTCTTGATTTTTCCTTGCTTCATTGGAAACATCACAGTGAACTAATGATCCAAATATCTTGAAGTGTGACACATTTTGTTTTTTCCATGAAAAATATTCCTCTGGTGTACTCATGCCAAGAATCCAATGAGTACTCATGTTATGTAAATAGCTCGTTGTGTTATATGCTTCAACCCACAAGTGTAGAGGTAGGATTTTTTCATGCAACATCACCCTTGCTACTCCCACAATACATTTTTTATTCCTCTCAGCAAACCCATTATATTGTAGGTTATGGGGTGCTGTCAACTCCCATTGAATGCCTTCTTTTGTAAAAAATATTTTAAACTCATTCGACACATAGTGACCTCCATTATCGCTCCTGAGAGACTTCACTTTCTTCCCATTTTCTTTCTCAACAATTGCTTTAAATTAAACAAAATTGGAAAATGTATGATCTTTATTCTACATGAAGTAGATCCAACACTTCCATGAGAAATCATCTACAAATATAACATAATACTTATTCTTGGTAGTGGAGGCTGTGCGAAAGGTCCACACACATCATAGTGGATCCTTTCATGGAATGCATGTGCCTTATTGTTTCGATCATTGAAGGTGGTTTTTGTGTACTTCCCCAAGATACACCCTTTGCATGTATCTAGTTTCTCTAGTGCTCCATTGGGGAGGCCTGTAGAAATATGTTGCATGATCTTCAAAGTGCCATGATGCAAATGGTGAAGTCTTCTATGCCATAATTCACTGACATCTTGGCTGTGCACCTTCTCTACTCTTGTGCTTAATGTTGCACAGTCTTCCACATCTAATTTGTAGAGGTTCTTCACTCAAACCTTGATCTAGTTCACTTGTCTCATGGCGATGTGTCTCAGGAAAGCCTTCATTTTTTTAATATCACATTGTAGCCATGGTATTCCAACACAACAATGGAAACTAGATTCTTCTTCAGATCCTATACAAACATCACATCCTTGACCCTCAGAGAGGAGCCCAACTCCCTCTTAAAATTAACTGTGCCAATACTGGTCACACTATACCTTCCATCGTCTCCCATCTCGATGTGCATGTGGAGATATTTTTCCTCCAAGTCTCTAAAAAATTATTTGTTCCCCATCATGTGGAATGTGGCACCACTATCTAGATACGACACACTACCAATCATTATGCTTTTAAGGGATGTAATGAGGGTGAAGTCCAACTTGAATTGTGAAGCCAAAGCTTTACCTACCCCTCCTCCTAAGGGCTTGTTTCCCTCCTTCTTGTGTGGACAATTCATGGTATAATATCCTAGTTCATGACAGTGAAAGCACTTGATTTTGGACAAGTCTTTCTTTTCCCCCCTTGATTAGATTTTGCTTTGTATTGAGATTTATTCCCTTTCCCTTTATTTACCTTTCCATCAAAGGCACAAATCTCTTCATCCTTTCCTTTTGATGAGGTCTCGTCTCTATTGCTCTGCCTTATCTCCTCCTGTGTCAAATAAGACCATAAATGCTCCCAAATCAATAGTTTCTCCCTTTCATTTACCAAATACTGATAGTTATGCCAGCTCTTGGGAAGGCCAAAAATAGCTATCGCTACAATGTATTCTTCAGGGAAATTAACACTGACCCTACCAATCTCATCATGACACTGTGTAAACTTGCCTAGGTATTGCAAAATTGTGTCATTCTTCTGCATATTGATACTTCGAAGCTTATCCTTGAATCCCTGCTTTCTGTGGTCACTACTTTACTCAAAAAATTCTTTCATTGTTTTCCACATCATGAATGGAGTATATTTTCCACATAGATTCGAGATAATATGATCTTGTAGTCCCTCCAATAGGATTTTCCTCTCTTTGGCCACATCTTTCTTCCAGTGAGAAAGAATATGGGCATCAATTGCTACAGGTTTTGGTACATTTGAATTGATGTATTCAAGAAACCAATTGTCATCCAATATTTTCTCCATGCAATCCTTCTATGCAACAACTTTTGAGGTGCCTTCCAAGGCATACTCGAGCTTGAGTCCATTGAAAGCCATCTTCTTAGTCTTGAAGAAAACCTGCAACACTAGTCTTCAAATTCGAACTTCTAGCAATGACAACTTCAGGCTATCTTCTCTATTGTGAATCATGCTTTGATACCATGTAGAAATTATTCTGTAGATTCAAAACTCCTTATGTAATGTACTAAATCATAAGACTCAAATATACTCTACTCACATGCAGAAAACAATTTATCATTGAGAACATATATTATGAACATGGGAAAATATTTAACACACATACACAAACATTTATCTAGGGGAAGGAAACTGCTCAAGACCCTTTACTATATATATTACATTAATCAAAGAATAGAGATGAAATACATATGCTTACTCAAGCTTGAGAAACATCTACAAGTGTATAGTCTATCCCTCTGCCTGAGTGATTGAACTTGGCCAACGCTTAGCTAATTTTTCAAGCCTCCAAGCTCCTATTTACTAGTGTTGTCCCCATGGGAAATTGCCCCTATTTTTTTAGGAATTTCACACCAAGGAATTTCAAAATTACCTTAGGTCAACTCTTTGACTGCATGCACCAGCTGTACAACTTGGAATAGTTTACAACTAATAGTACACTACCCTTGAACTCCAATCTCAACTCGGTAACTTGAATTCTCTACATGAAATAATTATTTTGGGTTGATTGATTAGTTAACCGGTTGATCACTTAGTGTGGTTGAAGTTCCCTTCCATAACTTTGATCTCCACTAGTTCTTCCAATAGTTAGAACTAGTTAAATTTATAATATTTCAAATCAATTGAAATAGATTACTAAAATTTAGCAATTAATCATTCTAAACTAAACTCAAGTGTCTCCAAATCAAATTAATTAAGTTAACCGAGTGAAAAGTTCCATGTAACCTTAGTTAACTACCTCCAAGCATTATGTTGAGATTGAAATTCGAATTTTAACCTACTTTGACCAAGGCAAAGTCCAAACTAGATTTTCTTGTTGCATTTTCAACAATTAAGGAGATAAACATTGGTACACATTACTTTTCTTGAATGGAGTCCATCAACGATTATTGGGATGATGCCGTTGTTGCATTTTCAACAGTTAAGGAGATAAACATTGGTACACATTACCAATCTTGAATGGAGTCCATCAACGATTATTGGGATGATGCCATGGCATTTGAGGTTGAAGCCTTGCACAAAATTAGACATATGCTAGCCTTCCAGTCATGCTACATCTAAGATGATGAGGGGAAAAAGGGTCATCGAGCTAAATACAATCTAATTTTATCTTTTTAAAAACATATATATTATTAGGTTAAGGTCCTGCACATAATATATCATTAATAAAATGGTAACTTTTGAATAAAATACTAATATTATTCATGCCCAGTTACCCCATACATTTCTCGAGAAAATCATTTTTTATAAATGTAAGGAGTGTATTTTTGAAAGAATATACAATATAATGTAAGGAAATATCTACATGAAATAGACCTATCTATTAAGAAACGTTGTAGGTAAATCCAAATGTGATAGAATAAACTCATTCCCTCATACACTAATGATGGAGTGGAAAGAGCGGATGAGAGAGTAGTTGAGACAAGTCAGGGAGGAGAAGTTTCCAACAAAATATACAATAGTTGGGGGTTGTACATCCAAATCCATAGTAAGAAGATTTAGTTCGACACCCAGATCTCATTGTTAATATATGAGTTGTAGGTAAAGTTATAATAAATGCCTATCCCAATGTAATTGATCTAGGAGAAAGGGTTGTTAGGAATGTTTTCAATAATGTAGTGATTCTTCTTGTGAAGCTTCTCGGTGAGAGGGGGTGGTTATTGCAATGGAGACAACAAGTTGATTTTTTTACTTGTGGGAAATTGAGCTAAGACAATTGGCTTCAAATACAAGCTTCATCTTTCCCATTGATACCCCTATTGCATAGATCACCAATTTAGATTACGTAATCCTACATCTCCTCTCGGACTCTTTCATGTTGATTTTTGTATTTTAACTTTTTTTTTTCTCGACGATTAGATCTATAGTTGATTCTAAGAGGAGACAGGTGGGTTTGAGCTGTTCAAGAATCAAGGGAAATTAGGTGTATAGTGATTCTTCTTGACTTGATAAAAATTTGTGGAGTCTTTTTAATTTTTGTTATTAGCTTAATATTCTTCTTCTTATTATTAATGCATGTGTGTGCACTTCATCAAATTGCTACCTAGAACTTAAGAAAAACAACACAAGATGTTGGCTTTCTGCCACAGCCGAAACCTCTCTTCTCTTGAGAGAAAAACCTTTGGCAAATTTGTCTTATTAAAGCTTCTTATTGATCAATTCCAAACCCTATAACCTTGACAAGAATATACTCCAAGCAAAAGTCAAGTCCTTTCTCCTTTTGGCACTTTGTTCCCCAACACATTTTTCTTCCAACATTTCATTTGCCAACACTTCGTCCTCCTTCTAATTGTTGTTAGATCTTGTTGTACTTTCTCTAAAAGAGATACCTTTGATGAGACCTTTTCCTTATGATGATCCCTTCCCTCTCTTCACCAACCAATGAACTTGTATGATTCTAATGGGAGGGTTGTTATGATAGTAGAGACAACCTCCTTCTCTTTGCACGCATGATTATATTCCTTGTGACATTGACCTCTTCCCTCTTCGTTTGAGAGAGCTCATTCTTCACTTAAGTGAGAGGCCTTATAGGCCTACTTAGATTTCCCAACCAAAAAAATTATGTTGCTGTGATAGCCGTATGTAATAACCATAGGGGGAGGCTCTTTCCTTCACACATGTGACTGTAATAAGCCATATTTTTTCTCCTGTTGCCAAGGCAGCTTCTATTAGATTACTTTTATCTATTGCTGCTACTTTTGATTTTGAGGTAGAACAGATGGATGTGAATACAACATTTCTCCATGGGGATCTAGAAGAGGAGATCTACATGAAGCAACCTAAAGGTTTTGCGGTGAAGGGTAAGAAAGAACTGGTATGCAAGTCAAATAAGTCTCCGTATGGGTTAAAATAGTCACCAAGGATGCAATATCAAAAATTTGATACATTTATACGAGGACTTGGCTTCACCAGAAGCAAAGTAGATCACTGTGTGTATTTTAAATTAATTGGTAACCATGTTATTTATCTGGTCTTGTATGTGGATGATATGTTGTTGGTTGGAAATGACGAAGAAATTATCTAGGATTTGAAGACCCAATTATCCTCCAAATTCGACATGAAAGATATTTGTGCTACAAACTATATTTTGGGCATGGAAATTAAAAGAGATTAGACAAAGAGGAAGCTGTAGTTAAACTAGAGGAAGTATGTCGAGACAATATTGTAGAGGTTTAATATGCAGGATAGTAAACT
>APFE030495647.1:0-15743 GCA_000404065.3 Pinus taeda | reverse complement strand
GGGTTCAAGAGACAGATGTATTTTTCTCAGCTTTTGTTGATATCACTTCACCCCTTCCTTGATTGGGATGATATGTTGGATGATATGCATGTCATAAGTTTTTAAGTCATCATACATCCACGCAAACACATCTCGGTACTATTTGAACAAGCAGATGAAGGCTTATCGTTTTTGTTGTGTGCAACATGTACCGAGATTGACAAACTTCAGATCCTTTTATGATCCCATATTTATCAGTTCCTGCCTTATGGTGGAACTATTGGTCTTTCTATTCTTTTGCCACTAGAACCACTCTTGCAAGTCATATAGCTTTTCCAGTCATACCACACCTATTATGATAATGTGGCCTTTCATGTCATCGACCCCTGCTTGCAGAGAATGCTCATTCTCATCATCATCTATTGCTGCATCTTTGAAAACATTAACGTTGGCTATAAAATGTAGTATATGTTGATCCTCATTAAACACACATAAGTTAGTTATGTTGTCTGAGATAGATGGTTTGTACAAAATTTCAATAGTAAATCTATCCCTAATCATTGACATTCTTGAGGCTACATTTTCTAGTGCATTGAAAGCTGCATTACACATATGTGGCACAACAATTATATTAAATGCTTGGAAGTTTGATATTAGTTGCCATACCTCTTCTTGGTAGTTTTTTAGATGTGGTGATAAATAGTGAATGGTATAACATACATGCCCTACCACTATCTCTGAATCACCTACCACTTTAAGCATGACCACATTGAGGCTGATGGCTTTCTGCAAGCCCAACACAAGTGCTTCATATTCTGCTACATTTTTCGTGCATTGAAACTCCAAGGGGCTTGACACCAGATGCTTCATGTTGTAACGGTTTATCAAAACACACCTGACTCCTGAGTTGTCCTCTGTCTTTGATCCATCGAAGGACAAAGTCCACAACTCGTCTATTGTGGACCGCTTGATGTGCTAGTACTATTGGTACTATTGTCATTGCTATTACTACTACTATTGGTACAATGTGTTTTACAAGTTTCGTTACCATCAGTTGGGCAAGGAAGGAGTTGTAACTATGTGTCTGATGGGGTTTGAGCTAGCCATGAAGGATAACACCCCAATGTTGTCTCAAGGAGGCAGTTTCCAAACATGAGTTCTGCAAGAGCCAATGCTCATTCTTTCCATTGATGGGAGTGACATCATGCTTCATGTACCACTTAGATTCTACCCAGATTTGGTTGCACCTTCCCTTGTATGGAAGCCACATGTGAGACCAGACAAGAGTGAAATATCCATCTAGCTTGTTGGACCAGTCTTTGCGGAGTAATAGACCATATGCTTCCAGTATGTCCACAACCACTATGTTGACGCATTGGTGGACTCGACTGTCATGGGATAGTCAAATGATCAAGTTGGATGGCTTGCACAGATGTCTCACTCCATTGAGCATTAATCTTCTTAGCAATGGAGAGTGGCATGATGTTGGATATCGTGTTAGAATCAATGAAGAAGTTGTGAACATTGTAGTTAAAGCCTTAAAATAAAAGTAGTAATGGAGGGAAACCTGAGTTTTCTTCTTTCATCTGGAGTGTATTGAGCATGATGGAAAGTGATTTGTGGGGTGTACTTGCTCCCTAGCTGCTAGAGGATACACTGTCTATTGCTGTCTATCCCAAAGTACGAAGTAGGATATCTCGCTGACTTTCGATCTTAGCCAACTCGAACAAACTGATGTTCCCTAGAGTTTTCTTCATGTCATCAACAATGTTGTATTCCAGAGGTGGTAGACTCACCAAGGTGTCTGGGGTAGAACGGATGTCTGTATTGTTCGAGAGAGTCTACCATTTGGTGTGGAAGTCCCATCTGATATAATGGCCTAGTTGCCATTGTCTTAACGATTTTCCTCAAGTCTTGTTTGTCAACACAAGAGAGTGGTTTTCTTTGTCTTCGAAAAGTGATGTTCGCATGCCTGGTGAGTGTAAGTGTACTTGTGTCAATGGTTCTTTCAGTGTGAGGGGAAGAAATTGGACATCAGGGCGATTTTGTGGTGTCAGTAAACAACTCCCTTAACAAATCCTTGGACAACAAGAAGCCATTTCACTCACCCATGCTATTCCCAGAAGGAAAAAATAAATTTATTCACTATAAAATTTATTTATATGAATCAATCAACTTAAACCATGGTTGTCATAAAGAAAAAACAATATTGAATAGTAAATATAAAATAATGATGTTTATAAAGCATTGCATCAAAGGTATTGTAGTTAAGGCACTCGGTAGTGTAAAGGTCAATAGTTAGAAACTTGGTGGGAAAAAATCTAGCCACACCAAAGTTTAGTGTGGCAGAGAGTGGTTGTAATCCCTAGATTATATTAGGTTACAAGTACTCAAGCCATTAGACATGTCAATCATCTCAAGACTTAGATAATATAAAAATATATATATATATATTGAAAACGACTTGAACATCTATTATTATAAATTTTTTAATTTTGTCAATAAAAAAATATTAAAAAAATTATTCAATAATTAAAATTTGATTAAAATTTTAAGAAATTCCTCAAATTATTCATACCTTTTCCAAAGAGATGTCATGGTCAATTATTCTAGTCATCAAATGTTCATTTCCTTTTCTACATTACCACAAATGCGTCTTTCACGATCTCTTCTTTCTTTCTTCACATATTGCTTCCTGGGAAATTCCATCCATATTTCCTCATCTTTGTCAACCACCTCATATTCCATATGAGGACATATTATGTTGCTTTCATATTTTAAATATTGTAATCATTCCTTCATGCATCTTTTCAATGAAAGAGATCCCTTTCCTCTGCTCATAGTCATTTGGTAGAGCATTCACACATGGTATCTACAAGTATATGCTCACTTGAATTAATGTATCAAACATGTGCATACATACCTATTTTCTCCTTTTGGTCATCTAAACTCTATTCAGTATATTTCTTTCCTTTATTGAGAGTACTTCAACCATGTTGACATGGTGCACTCCTTTTCTATCATACCATCATTCTTCCACAAATTGAATCCTATACAAGGTGGAATTCTCAACTAGACACTTGCTTCTTTCAAGAGAGGTTAACCTTCTAATGAATATTCCAATGGAGGAACTTGATTATCCTCATCCTACAAATGCATCTTCCGAATGATGATGATGTATAATTAAATATATACTATATGACTTTCTTCTACCCATAAGTAATAATGTTTGCAATGAGGATACCAAGAGCTCCTTTGATGACTATTGTAGACTTCTACTTCAACTATCTTTCAAGCTTCTTATAATGATTTCTTGAGCTATTTCATTAATCATATGCTATTATGGTTTCATCTCTTGAGAATGATGTATCATAACATGCTTCTAATGTTTCCTACATTTATAGCTATAATGAAAAGAACTCGGTGGAGGAGATGATCTTAATCATAGTAGAAACATTTTACTTCCTCTTTCTTTGAATTCTTATTTTCATCTTCTTCCACTTCTTTGGTGATATGGGATTATTCCCTTCCTATTTTGTTTTTGTCATTCTTAATTTTAGGAAAATTTCTCTTGTAGTGCCCATATTCATGCCAACCATAACATCAGATTTTCGACATATCCTTCTCGCTCTTTTTTTGAGAACCAAGCCTTCCAAATTTTTCTTTCTTCTTAGTCATGGCAGCAAATGTTTGTACTTGCTCATTTGATGCTACATCCCTTTTTTCCTTTAGCTTGGTTTCTTCAATTCTACATAACAAAAAAACCTTACTGAATGAGGTAGCTTCCTTCTTCCTATATATGCTTGATGTAAAGTTGTCTCATTCCTCGAGTAGTACATTGGCACTATGGTGGTCATTTCTTTATTAAACATTATTTCTACCAATTTTTGTAGTTTGTCTCTTCTTTTTGATACCCTCATAAAGTATGAGACTATTCCATCTTACATTCATATGTTAATCCTATAGAGTTATTGTCTTAATGATATCACTTCTCCAACAATACTTATGCAGAATAATTCTACTAGTTTATCATGTATTTCTTTTGATGTCTCCAACTTTGATACATAGGGTATGAGCAGGTATTTGGTGTATTCTATAAGGATCCTTTGAATCTTTACTTCCCATGTCACATACATTGCTAGATATTAAGATTCTTCCTCTAGAGGCTTAGTAATTGAACCCTTTAACATGTTCAATGACTTCATTTTCTATTAGGATCAATATGTCCTCTTCTTCTATGCAAGAAAGTTTGATGACCCAACTAACTTGTTGCTTTCCTTGCAAAATGAAGTCATTTTAATATAAAATTTAGTCATAAATATAAATGTACTTACTTGTTACGTGAAGATTATCCTTCTGAAAATATCTTCAACTTTAATCCTTGATTTTGATGATGATATTGATAATAGAAGCTGTCTTCTTGATGAAGATTTCTTCCTGCAAAAGTGATCCTTCAAAGAGAGGGAGATCACTCGGATTCCTTGATGATGTTAAAAATGCCTCTTATTGCTTCCCTTGAATGTAGAGACCTCAAAATTCTTTAATGTATATTCCTTATAGGTAGGATCCTTGATTTATTCTTTGATGATTATGTTTGAGCTTCCAAATAAATCTTCAAGTGAGAAACCCTTGTTTTGATAGGCTAGGTTTTTGAGGTATTCTTTGCTTGTACTTGGTCCTTGTGAATGTATTCTTAATGGTATGATGTCAATGTTTTGATCTTTGTTGATACTCTTTTTGATATTCCTTCTAGTGTTTCAACCTTTGAGTTTCCTTCTTTTAGATTGCTTTCCTTTTCTCATCACCTTAGCTCTGATACCATGTTGACAAATCTAAGGGCAACTAGACTAGGTGATCTATCTTACTTTGATAATTGCTTGTGATATCTTTTTAATTATCATGATTAGCTTCTTCATCAATTTTATTATTATTGTGTTCTTATCATCAAACATCTACGAAACAATAAATAAGAATGAGACAAGAGGACACAAGATATAGGTTATCAACTAGAGAAAAAACCTCTCCTTTTGAGAGGAAAACCCATAAGAACTCTTCTCTTCATATATAATGCCAATTGATGAATTTCAAGACCTGTGACCATTTAGCAAGATTCCTACAAGTCGAAATCAACATTATTTCTTTATTTTCACAACTTCCAACAACAAAATTCAACCTTCTAGCAATTTCTTGAGAAACTTCGACCCCCAGAACTAATTTTTGCAACTTCAAACTAGCAGTTTCACATTTTCGACCTTGATGAAAATTCACTAACTAACCTTGCAGCTTCACACCTTCGACATAGAGGAAACTTCATAGCTTCAACCTTGTAGCTTCACAGCTTGGACCTAGAAGTAGCTTCAAAACTTTGACCTTGTAGATTCACAACTTCAACCTTGCATCTTCATAGCTTCGACTTAGAAGCAGCTTCACAGTTCACAACTCTGACCTAGAATCAGCTTCAGAATTCTATCTTTGCTATAACCTGTAGAAAAAGTAGCACAAGAGAGAGAGAGAGAGGCCAAAAATTTTGATCTTTCTCTTCTTCTTGTTTTTCACCCCTTTTCCAACTTCTATCTTAGGAGATCAAAATTTCTTGAGAGTGTGTCCAAATAAGGTCGATTTCCTTCTAATTTATAGGATTTTGAGGGGAACAAATTGCTATCTTTAGGCCGAATTGTCCTCTCATCTATGCCAACTTGATATTTGTGCCATGACGCAGTCTTGGAAGGTATTTTAACTTTATTTTCACTCAAATAATTTTTCTTTACAATGTGTAACATGCCCAAAAGTGTCTTTGATACATGACAATGACTCAATTGATTTGTAAACTCAATGAAAATTTGTATAAATCTCAACAGGTTCTTGAACTAAAACTAAATTTCCCTTGAGCATGAAACCCATGCCTCAAGAATAACAATAATACATTTATTTTTCTCTTTTCATTAAATACATAAAGTCATAATTAGATATTCATTATTAAGGTTGAACCTAGTTACATATTTTAACACCCCCCTCTCCGCTTCTTCATTGTTCACATTGCTAAGTTTAGTAATTCGACACTCTCCAAGTTTTGAAGGATTTTCCTCCTCTTAGGTTATCAAAACCTTTGGCATTCTATTTTATGCTCTACTGAAACACTTTTACTCTCCTTCCTAAGGTAGAATGGATTGATTCAAGAAATACGGTGCTTTTTAGCAGTCTAATGCTATAGATAATGGGCAACATTAGAATTCTTATTAGATTTTTCGATTAAGGATCCTTATTTCAATTATGTTCTTAGCATTTTAAGATTGTTTGATAGATCACAAAATTTGTATCCTCTATTCAAGTCTGGAGCACTTGAAATGGGCTCTTTCCATTCCTTTTAATGTTTTAGGGCTTTCCCCACTTATGTCAATGATCTATTTCACTTTTAATGCCAGTTTTCATCCAGAGAGAGTAACGCCATTTTTGGCTCTGAGTTTGGCACTAATTTTCTCCATATAATGGTTGTTATCATGTATTTCACCATGCATTCACATTTATCCTTTTGTTTTATTTCTATTTCCCTCATCTATCTCATTGGTGTTTTTTTCTTAGTTTTACTTTACTCTTAAATTTCACCTCTAGTTAAATAAACCTCAGTGGAGTTGTTGCGGTCCTATGAATAGTTATTTTGGACAATAGTTTCAGAGGAGTTATTTTTGTTACCCTATACTTAATTGTTATGGTTATTCCTTTTTTCTTAAAATTTATATTTGATGCTTATTTTTTGAACAACATTGACTATTCAAACACTTCCTTGCAACATTGTTGATAACAATTTATTTCTTGTGCAAACTAGGAGTCTCGTCATTTAAACAATTTTCATAGGTAATACATGGAAATAAATCCCTTAATCTTTCTTAAGGTTCGCGATTAAATTTAGCTCCTACTTTCTAACAAAGTCTTCTTCCTTATTTGTGTTCCAAGCCTAGAATTTTACTGTTATCTCAGAGTTAGTGTGGAAAATATTGTGTGATTATCCATATCTTGGTTTATTCCAGGTACCACACTATCAACTAAACTTCTTATTTTTTATTTTTGTTGCAAGGATGTTATGACCCTATGACATTCTCTAGCCTACCATGTCCATAGGCACAATTGGCTTAATTTTTATCATGAAATGTTTATATTTAATTTCTAATACTGAGTCTATTGTTACTCAATTTTATTAGTGTGTGAAGAGTCTTTATTATTCATTTTTGAACAAATATTAAGTATATATGTATTCTTTACATGTCCTCGTTACATGATATAATTGAGATACTTGTATTATATTTCCTTAGAATGATTTTTACTTAACAACTGTGTTGTAGCAATGCAAAATTTCTTGAGTATTCGATTTACTAGGTTCTATAGATGAAATCTCTTTTATTAGTAGAAGACAATATAAATGTAATGTTTCTCAATTTTTGAATTGAAATTTTCCCTCTATTGAGAGCCATCTATAGTTTCTGCCATAAAATGCGCATATAACCAGCATAATAGTAACATAAATACAATAAACATATCAGCCATCAAATCCATAAATACATCAGTACCTTTACATGAAAATTAAGAGAATGGATTTCTCGTTAATGAATGTAATGAACCAATTGGACATGGGACTATCACATTCGACCTAGCTATAGATTGGTTGAGCCAAACCTCTCTTCGTCCATTCACCCCCATGCCATATCCCAAGCATGAATGTGGGATCTCATAAAACACACCAATCAAAACTCATTCAATGCTTCCAGAGGTCGTCTGCCTAACCCATAAAACAATGATTCCACCTCAAGGTAGGAAATCATCAAAAATATCATCAGAATGGTCTCCATTCAAGCCTTTTGGGACTTCTAGAGAATTTGTCCAACCAAGGCTTCTAGAACTAGTAACTCAACCCACAACTTATCTAGTGCTTCCATAGCATTTGTCCAATCAAGGTTTCTAGGAATAGTAACTCAATGCACCAATGGATTCTAGAGCATTTGTCCAACCAAGTCTTCTTGGACTAGTAACTCAACCCAATCTAGTAAAATGCTTCTAGAGTGTTTTTTCAACTAAGGCTTCGAGGACTAATAAATCAACCGAATCTATGGAAACATGAGAACCAACAAAAAACAAACAATGAAAGTAAACCCATAATCACCATGAATACCTAGGAAATGGAAAGGCCAAGTAATCCACTATCAATCTAGGAAATATTCCATTCCAATGGTAGATCACAACCAAGAAACCACATGCATATTCCATGCATGCCAAAACTAGTGAAGAATCATACATACAAATCAGTACTTGCAAGAAAATCTCATGTAGCTGCTGATGTTGATGCATGGTTGCACTTTCCTACTCTTCCTTTGCCATCTTGCTCTAAAAATCCAAGTATAACACACCCTCCAAGAGTGCTCCAAGAAATATCTAAGTATCCAAGAGTATGAGACAGATCGCCAACACTGAACTGACAAAAAGTTACCCACTAATCCTCAGAATCCTTTTTATTAATAAGGCCTCTATTTTCTTCATTTTCAGTTATTTCCTTCATTTTCCTCCTCACATGCAACTTGTGAACTTTCACCTCCTTTTTCTCCTAATTTCCTTTATTTTCATAAATAAATGTGCCAAAATGTCTTTTAATTCCTTATCCATTGACTTTGACAATTTCCTTAGCCCTAAACAACCAAATAAACACCGCCTAGGATATGTTGCCCAACATTGAGCTTGGAATAAGTGTCAGAGTCATCCATAGCTATTTTTTTTAACATTTATCACATGGATTTTTCACCAAGGTTGTTATAGAACCCTCCCCCTTGGGGGACACCATCCTCGGTGTTCAATCATACATATACCTCAAAAAAATTCTGAAAGAAGGCATACAACTTATGGAGCTTTATAACACAGCTCATTACAATATTTACATCCATACACGGGTGTACATATAACAACATCATCAAAATATATGTACCAAAACATATGTCAAATCATATATAAAACATATATTGACATCATATCTAATCATATATATCAAAACATCATATAGCATACATCGACTATCATAAAGAATGTATCGATCACCATAAAGAATATTCTAAACCAACATAAAACAAATGCTAAAGAAACATGAAGCATATACCAAGCCATCATAAGAAAATACTAAACCACCATAAAGTAACTACCAACCACCATAAGAAATTACGAAATCACCACATCAAAGCTATTTTGCCTCAACCGACAAACAAGGAAGAATACATGGCCCACGTTTGATCCGACATCTCCTGTGTAGCTTCATCAGGCCCAAATTGCTTCCATTTCACTTTAACTTGCTCTATTTCTTGGTTCCGGAGGATGGGCACCTTTTTTTGCAATATACAATGAGGCTTCGGCTCAAATTCTCCATCAAGTTCAACCTACAGTACAGACTAGTCGAGCACATGATCAGAATTCTTAACATACTTCTTAAGTAATGATAGATGGAAAACATCATGGACTTTCACTGTTGGAGGCAATGAAAATTGATACCTTACTGGCTCAATCCACTCAATGATACTATAGGGTCCATAAAATCGTGGTGCCATATTGGGACATGATCCAATCCGCAATGAACTCTTCCTTAGTTTGATGTGAAAATAAACCCATTCCCCAACTTGGAACTCTTTGAACAACATGTTCATGTCTCCATACTTGTTCTTCCTATATTGTGCTACCTTGAGATTCTTCTTGATCACCTACATCTCTTGTTCCATGTCTGCCAACATATCTGGTCCAATCAATAGTTTACTAATTAGATCACTCCAGCTAATGGGAGTGTTACAACTCCTCCCATATGATCCCTCAAAACGACTCATCCTCAATGACTCCTGATAATCGTTGTTGTATGAAAACTCAACCAAAGGGAGGTACTCTTCCCATTTGCATTGTTGATGCATCACATACATTCTCAACATGTTCTCTAATATCATGTTGACCCTCTTCGTCTGTCCATCTGGGTCTAGGTGATAAGATATGTTGAAGGCCAACTCATTGCATAAACCAGCAAATAACTCCCAAAAATTGGAAGCGAAATTTGCATCCCTGTCTGACACAATCCTCTTTGGGACACCATGTAGTGTGACCATGTCTCAGATGAATATTTCTACCACATCACTAGTTGATTATGTAGACTTCATTGGAATAAAATGTGCAACCTTCGTCAACTTGTCCACAATGACCATGATAGAATCGTGTTGCTTGACTCTCTTTCGCAAACGTATGATGAAGTCCATGGAAATGACCTTCCATTTCTACTCAAGAATAGCAGTCAGTTATAACAGTCTACCTGGGTGTTTGAACTCTAATTTCACTCGCCGATAGTCAAGACATCTTGCGACAAACTTTGTTGCATCCCTCTTCATATTCAGCCAATAGAATATCTATTCACAACTTTGAGTGTCTTCTGATAGCCTAGGTGACCCGAATAAGGTTTTCCATGAAACTCCCCTAAGATCACCTTTTTTATCTCGCTACTATCTGGTACATATATCCTATCTTAGAACATGGCCAATGCCTCTACTATAAAACAGTAGTTCATGCCCGTGCACCTACACCTACACCCATACTTGTACCTATGCTTATACTTGTACTTTGACCTATACCTATACCAATATATGTACATGTACCTACACATGTACCTTTACCTATACCATGACCTATACCTATACCAATATATGTACATGTACCTACACATGTACCTTTACCTATACCATGACCTATACCTATACCTGTACTATCACCTTGCTGCAACTTGTGCACAATCTCCATATACCTGGCATCCTGTTGTCCTTCCTGCAAGATCATATCCTGCAAGTCCAACCCATAGGAGCTCCTAAATACCAAGTGATGTACATGTAGCCATATGTTGAGAGAATCTGCCACCCTATTCTCCTTGCCTTTGATGTACCTTATCTCGGAATCAATCTCATTGATCATGGCCAGCCATCTAGCCTGCCTCACGTTTAGATTCGGTCAGTCAAACAAATACCTCGACCCAATCTGATCACTCATAAGCACAAACTACCTGTGAAGAAGATAATGCCTCCACATCTTTAGTGCATGTATAATCATTGCTAACTTAAGATCATGCATGCGATAGTTCTACTCATAATTGTTTAGTTTTCAAGACTCATAGCATACCACATGTTTGTCTTGCATAAGGACTCCACCAAGACCTCTCTTGAAAACATCCGTGCATACCACAAATTCCTTATCTGGATCTGCAATCGGTAGTATTGGTGCATGCATCAACAACTCCTTAAGCTCTTCAAAGTTAACCTCACACTCCTTAGTCCATTCAAACTTCTTACCTTTCCTCTGTAAGGATGTAATGGGATGATAAATATGTGAGAAGTTCTTAATGAACCTCTTGTAATATTTGGCTAAACCAATAAAAGCTCTCACATTGTCCACACTCTTAGGAACTACCCACTCCACGACGGCCCTTATCTTCTCTTGATCTATTGCAATGCCTTGCTTGGCGAAAACATGTCTCAAATAGTGCACCTCAATCTAAAAGAAACAACATTTGCTAAGCTTCCCATACAACTGATTCTCTCTCAACACCACTGTTAATTGCTCAACATGCTCTTCCACATTTTTAGAACATACCAGTGTATCATTAATGAATAAAATAATGAACTTATGTAAATATGGACACAACACACTATTCATCAAACACATGAATGTAGCTGGAGCATTAGTTAAGCCAAATGGAACCACAAAATGCTCATAATGCCCATACCTAGTCCTCAATGCATTCTTGTAAATGTCCTCCTCCTTGATGCGTACCTGATGGCATCTCGATCTCAAGTAAATCTTTGAGAACATTATCTCTCCCTTCAACTAATCGAACAAGTCATCAGTCATCGACAAAAGATACATGATCTTGATAGTCACGTGTTCAACTGCATGTAATCAATGCATAATCTGAGGATACCATATTTCTTCCTCAGAAAAAATATCGATGCACCCCAAGGTAATACAATTGGCCTAATGTAGCCCTTGTGCAACATTTCCTTTAGCTACATTTTCCACTTAACCAACTCAGATGTGCTTATCTTGTAAGGTGATTTTTATGTTTGAACTTCCCCTCAAACTAACTCAATCAAAAATTATATCTTCCTGTGAGGTGGAAACTTTGTAATATCCTCGGGAAATACATCCCTAAACTACTGCAACAATGGGTACCTATTCAACTCATCTGCATCCTTAATCTCCTTATTCTTATCAATAGAAATATGCACTACAAATATCTTGCACCCTTTCCTATGGCTACGCTTTTCTTGCATAGTTGTCACCAACCTAACTGATGTTGCTTTCTTCTTCCTTTGCAAGACTATTGGTTCTCCATTGTCATCAACACACTCAATAGCTTTGTCATAGTAGTCAACCTTGGTTCTATGTAGATACAACCAATCCATGTCCAATAACATATTGTATGAACCCAACAGTAATACATTCAAATTTGCTATTGTAGGTGTTGTTCCTTAAGAAACCAATTTCCTAGCTGTGGAGAAATTGTGCTTAAGACATTAATGATTATTGTTTGGTGTCACTTATTTGTCACTTTATTGTTTGTTGTGTTCCCAAATGAAGGACTTGGAAAACTTGGTTTTTAACCCTTAATACATGTATGACTAGAACATCTACGAATGCCATTTGTTGCTAGATATAAATGATGGATGAAGAAAGTTTAAAGGGGAAGTTAGATATAATATGCTAGTCTTTCACATAAATTACTATCTGTAGCTTAGAAGAATTATTAAAATGAGAATTGAATCATAAACAATATTCTGATTAACATAGAAACTACTATATGTAGATCTTGGAGAAGTTAAAGATAATATGATGGTCTTTCACAGAAACTATTATCTATAACTTAGGAAGGAAGGTGAAAAATTCAAGTATAAGAGCACTCTTTTAAGGAATTTTAACTTTATCTAGATAAGCAAATAAAGACCTGCAGCTTCATTACTATACTTGAAAGAAGAAAACATAAGATGACACGTAACAAAGAGGGTTATAAAATTATACCCAAAAGTTCATGGAAACTTCTGATTCTTTCATTAATCAACAATTATATCAAGAATGTAGTGACCTAGTCTCTGGGTTCTCCAAAATTCGAACCCCTTGTAAATTTTCTTCTTTTTATACATCGTGGAACAATTATTGATTTTTGAAACTGCCCAAATTATTTAACTTCTTCTCTAACTATATGAAGTAAAAACTATTATAGAATTTTACAGAGGGTAAAAGACACCTCAAAGAACATGAAATAATAGGAACATAACTGAATTCATAAGAGGATGATAACTGCTATCTTTCTCTGTTAATCTGCTGCCGAGTTCCTTTGTAAATGCCCTAATTATTTTTAATTCATTTTAGCCGTAATGAAATGTCTTTAGCTTGTGTAATACTGGGCTTACATATCTTTCGGGCATTTTGATTAGCTGAAATATAGAGGAAACATAACTAATCAGCTTCCTCTTTAGATTCACCTCTAACCCTAATTTCCCTCATAGCAAAATTAACATGAAACTTTGATTAATACGGAACTCAAAAAGAGTTAATATTTCTTTAAAAATATGTCAAATCCGCCCGTTCAGCTCTCCTTTGACCTCCCATCAAATTAATACAGGGTTACCCCTACTTTACCCATAGTATGCATATTTTTATGCATATTCAATGATCTTCGGAGTCAAACCTTTAATCCATAATGGTTAAGGACCCTTTTATAAATCCTTATGTGAAATGATTTATTAAACCCAACACAGACTATTCCTTAGTCACATTCATTCATCGGGACTTAATCACCCTTCTAAAGCTTCAATAACCTTTTATTAATCCAAATATAGCCCACATATATAATTAAACCATTCTAAAAGATTGGTTATACCACGAACTTTACCTATAAACCGGTATATCTATGCTAAATTCATTATAAACCATCTTCAATCAAAATACCCATAAAGCATGCATAACATACCCTTTTCACACTTTTCAAAGCCTCTGCACAGTTCTCTAGGCAGCATACTTTCCCGATGCTTTACAACCATCGATCAAGATCCACATGATCTATTGGTCTACAACAATTTCAGGTGAGACATAAGCACGAAGAATACTCGCCCGAAATGTCCCGTTTTCTCTCTCCACCTAGCTACTATGTGTCGAACGATAAGTGGAATGAGGTGAGCTCCACTAAAAACCACTTACCATTTTTACTCCACCCGAAATCCCACTTGTAATTTTAAATCCACCCTTCGTAAGCCTCGCAAAC
Organism: Pinus taeda; assembly: GCA_000404065.3. NCBI lineage: Eukaryota > Viridiplantae > Streptophyta > Pinopsida > Pinales > Pinaceae > Pinus > Pinus taeda. Next base: position 1,456 of record APFE030495647.1, on the reverse strand, counting down.
CCGCCATAATTACAAAATTAAATCTATATTTTTTTAGGTCTGACCATTGCAATCGCAATCGGCATACCATATACATATATATAAAGTGTTATCAATGATTGCGGACCCGCCGGGGCTTATAAAACATAATATATATACGCTTTCGGTCCAACCTTTTCAGCGGTTATTTCTATTATAATCCTTTATAATAGAAATACATATACAAATGTGTAACCATAATGTATATGAAGTGCTTTTTGATATAGCAGACCCACTAGGACTTTACAAATATATATATATATATATATAATATATTTATATTATATATATATATTATATATATATATATAATATATTTCAGGTTCACCATCGCAAGTCGCAATTGGTGGAACTCAACGTCCATAGCTCGGTGGTGCGGCTGAACCAATGGGTCTTTAAACCATGATGTATATACCTTTTAGGAATGACCAGGGGTGGTTTCATATAACTGCCACTATGTTTTGCAATTGTGATTTGATCACATTGTTTAACACATATACATATATATTTTGGTAATGGCTCCATATAACCATTTATAATATGATTTAACTTAATTGCATGGGTATACGAGGGCCGATCCTTTTATTCTTCTTTCTTTTTCAATCTCAATGTATAATAAAAAAATTACTTCATTTCCCTTAGACTCTGTGGATGTAAAGAAAATAAGAGAGCTTCATTAAGGTTGAACCCTTGCAATGATTTTAGACCACACATTGTGATAAAAGTAATAAATAAGCTTAAACACAATATAAGCAACAACATCTGGCTCTGACTTGGGAGAGTGCTTTTGCCACAGAAGCACTAAGAACCACAAATTAGTGCCTTATCAATTGGGCATGGAGTCATATATTGCTTCACCAAACTTAGCTGTGTGAAAATTTTGTATAGTTAACCCATGTTGATCTTTGCAATGATAGGATGCTTGTACCTTGATAACAAAATATTTAGAATTGTAGATTAGTATCCTTAGTTGGGCATGGATTCCAAAACTATGAAAACCCTGATATTTGACAACAAAAACCTGTCAATATTGAAGTATGACACCTCTGTAAACCAGTTTCTAACTGGGAAAGTCACCCTTATTTATCCTTCTAAAGTTAAACTAAAGAACTACAACTGAAAACTAAATGCTCAACACCTGAGCTTATTTATGTACATGATTGATCTCCACTAGGTGAAATCAATCTTCCAATGGTACCAAGTTAGCTTTTGAGTGTTTAATCTAGAACCATTCCGCTAGTGAATCTTGAAAAAAATTTCATTCTGAGTTTCTCCTAAGTTCCAATGTTGTGATCTTGAATGTGCTCATCATGTGAAACCTCCCCTACGTCAATAGCCACAACATTGGGGTTAGAAATACTTTCAAGAGGAACAAGTCCCTTTGGAAAAATATTATCCTTCAATTGAAAAATATTTGGATTAGTTATTAAATCTTTTG
>APFE030495646.1:0-34307 GCA_000404065.3 Pinus taeda | reverse complement strand
TAGTCTAGCCTAGCCTACTCTAGCTTAGCCAACTCTAGCTAAGCTTACTCTAACCTATGCTAGCCTACCCTATCGTACTCTAGCCTAGCCTAACCTAGCCTACTCTAACCTACTCTAGCTTTCGCTTAGCTTGGCTTAGCCAAGCTTACTCTAACCCCATCTAGATCTATAAAATTTTTATATATACGTATTGTAGTTAAGACATTTATTAAAACACATATTTAAAATCAATTTTAAACAATTTTTCATTATATATTATATTAATTTTATATTATTAATAAAATATAGTGTAGAATTTAATAAAATATTAATTATCTAGATTTTAAAATGATTGAAAAATAGAATAAAATAAATAATATTAATAAAGAAATGATTCAGAAAAGATTATTTTTAAAGCGATAAATTACACTACTAAATTTAATAATTTTAATAATTGAGAAAGCTTAAATGAAACCAGAAATCATTACATGAATTTAAATCTTTATTTAAAATATGTATAATAAATTTAGGAATCATCACTTACATTTCAATCTTTATTTGAAATACATATACCAAACTTTAATTTAAATTGAAGTATCATCTCACAATTTGATGATGCCATGGTCTAAAATGTTTTCTATATGGTTAATTAATCATTACAATATTCGCTGCTAATCAAACTAACTTCACCCTTGGTTCCAAGAACGGCAGGGTGTGATGGGTTTGATTTGCCGCGAAAACATTGACGAACCCTAACACGACATTTTTAAATGATATTCCTTATTGAAATTTCAATTTATTATATATTTTTTATTTAAATATTTAAACTCAAGTAATGATTTTTAAATTTATTATGTATTTAGAAAACAAATCCAATTCAAATGATGATTGTGTTCCAACTCACAATAAAACAAAAATATAGGCTAATTACATTGAAATGTTGAACATGTGTATATGCATATTAATTGTCATACAAATTAAAGTTGGGTAACTGATGGACAAGGAATAATCTGAATAATATTAATTGTCATGCAAATTAAAGTTGGGTAACTTGGGCAAGGAATAATCTGAACAAATGGGATAGTTACGGGATGAGTAAAAACAATAGGAATGAATTTCATAAGCACCAAATAGAAATGAGTTAAGCTCAACAATAATTATTAGATGGATCGATAATCCACAGCTAAACAAATCAATAGAAAATATTCTTAGACAATTAAAAGAAAGTACTAGTATGTGGTTTGACACCCTGGTTTCGTCATGACAGGGCTGAGGGAAGGAATTGCAGAAAGAAAACTAAAGAAAATATGCTATTCTCGCTGTGGTTTGACTAAGTTGAAGAAATTAACCTAAACAAAATTGAAACCAAAGGACTGGGTTCTGTTTTGAGAGCAAAATTTAGTTTGACGTCTCTGTTTCCAACATTACAGGGTTGAAAGAAGGAATTAACAAAAATACTCATTACAGGGTTGGTTTGACATTTAGATTTCGCTCAATTAAACGTAAATACTCATTACAGGGCTGCTTTACCATTTCAATTTCGATCATTACAGCGCTGAAAGAAAGAATTAACAGAAAGAAAAATAAAGAAAATGCCTTATTCTTGTTGTGGTTGACTAGGAAGAAATTAACATAAAGAAATCTGAAATGAAGGGATTGGGGTACTTGTACCTGTAATTGAATCCCTAAACATTGATTAAGCTTTACGAATTCTTCAATTGGAAGATGGCAGAGAAAAATAAAGAAAATACCCTATTCTTGTTGTGGTTTGACCAGGAAGAAATTAACAGAAGGGATTGGGGTACCTGTACGTGTAATTGAATCCCTAAACATTGATTATGCTTCAGGAATTCTTCAATTGGAGGTTGTTTTCTATCGAACCTCTTGAATACCCTGCATCACATTTGAGATACATGGACATGCGTTAAAATAACGGAAATGAATTGAAAGGATATTAAGGAAAATGAAAAACAGAGCACAAATGAATTAATGATAATATGTACCTGAAATTAATGGCAGAGAGCAGAGCCATTATTGAGAGAACCGTGAATGTTCGGTTGCTGGACTGTCCTTCCTTTGAAGTTGGGAATCAAACATACTCACACTCACTCAACTCAGATTCACAGGCACACAAAGATTCATGCATAGGCGCAGAAATATTAGTGCACAGGCACACAAAGATTCATGCATAGGCGCAGAAATATTAGTGCACAGGCACACAAAGATTCATGCATAGGCACACAAACAAATGAGATAGTTACGGGAATCAAACAGACTCACACTCACTCAACTCAGATTCACAGGCACACAAAGATTCATGCATAGGCGCAGAAATATTCGTGCACGGACACACTCATGCATTAAACAGGCACAGACACTCGTGCATCAGAGGGGCATGCATGAGGTACAGGATAGGACTCGGACTGAAATGTTGGAGTAAAATGTAAATGTAAATATAAATAGTGTTCCTTTCAACGGATACATTGGCTTCCATACCAACCGTTTCACATACACACAAATCCCCTCTTTCATTCCAACGGATAGTTTTAAAATTGGCACCGTATAAAAAAGCAATTACATTTAGAAAACTGGCATGTTTTTATTTTTATTTTTATTAATTTTGATTCAAGATTTTTCTATCAAAGATTCCATATATTTTAATTTTAATTGTGTTTCTTTCAATAATACTCTAGCCCGTAACAACCCTTTCACAGAATGACAAATCCGCTCTCTTTCCCACTGATACATTGCCCTCCATCTCCTCTTTCGGATTTTCAAGGAAAGTTTTAAAATTAGTTCCCAACATCGTCCCAAAAAGGAAAGTTTTAAAATTGCTTACCACTCCCATCCCATAAAAACAAATATATTTAGAAAGCTGACCTGCCTTTTAGTGTATTTTTGTTTTTCCATTTAAGATTTTTTTGTTTTTTCAATTCTTTTATTAACTCACACTCACACTCACTCAACTCACTCAAACAGACTCACACTCACTCAACTCAGATTCACAGATTCACACTCACTCAACTCAGATTCACAGATTCTTGTCTTGGAGCTCCATGTCATGTCTGGTCTCGTCTGGTATGAGTTTTGTGTGGTCTGGTTTTGTCTGGTATGGTCTGGTCTGGTATGTGTTGTTGTGTTGCGAGGTACTGGGAGGAGGAGAGGGTAAACATGGCATCTATTCAATTCAATTTTTAATCAGCAGGAGTAGGAGCAGGAGAGAAAGGGTTCAATCCCAGGCAGATATATGAGGAGATACCCACCCACATCTTTCTCGATCCTGGCAGGCAAATTTATGTACCTGTAAGATCTGTTTTCTTTTCATTGGGTTTCTTTTTCTCAATCTTGGTATAGATTTTAGGTTAGCTTAGTAAGTGACGGCATACATACATTACAGGGTTTAATATGAATTTTGTCTGTTCAAGAAGTATTATTGAATTGCTCGGCTAAGCTAGCTTAAATATGAATTGGTATTGGTACCTGCATCAGTTTTCGAATCCACAGGTGTGCGGAAGGATTGAATCCAGGTAGAGTAGGTAAATTTCTTTGCATCTTTCTGGTTATACATATATTCAAATATATACATGAGCAACAAAATGATGAGTGGGATTAGCAGGAACTAATTTGGTCTGGGATTGGCCCTGTAATTTGATTTGGGATGGGCCCTGCATAATTATGAATCATAACCTTCATTATGACATAAATATTTATACGCCCCATAATTGCTAGTACCCATTTTAAATTCTAAAAAAATAAATCAGGCATCAGATGCAACTAATAATTTCATTTCAATTAATGTAAGAACCGAGATTAGCATAGAAGCCGAGTAATTCAGATTCAGTTCACTGTGTCCTGCGTATAATTTACAGCCACACACTCAAACAAACTGAGTTATTCTAGCGACCAACGAAAGTTCACCGCCCTCTTTGTTCATTTAAACTTTGAGATTTATTCCAGCGGCAATTCACTGATCTGTGCGTCCAAAATATAATTAGTTACAGTCTTGAAGGAGGTCTTGAACCTCCGTTCTGTTGCCGGGATTTGAACCCGAGTCGCCTTGAGAGCTTATGACATATTGAATCGAAAAATATGATTAGTTACACTCTTGAACGTCCGACCTGCTGAATAAGGTTTCGTTGCAGGGAGTTGAACCCGGGTCACATTCAGAGCTTATGAAATATTAAATCCAAAAATATGATTAGTTACACTCTTGAAGGAGGGCTTCAACCTCCGACCTGATGGATGACGTTTCGTTGCCGGGATTTGAACCCGGGTCGCCCTGCGAGTTTATGAAATCTTACATCCAATATATAATTACTTATAGTCTTGGAGGGCTTGGACCTCCGACCTCCTGGGTAACGTTCCGTTGCCGGGATTTGAACTCGGGTCACATTGAGAGTTTATGAAATATTGAATCTAAAATATAATTAATTACACTGTTGAAGTAGGGTCTGAACCACTGACCCGATGGGATTTTGGCCTGTGGCCTTCGGATTTTATGAAATATTAAATCCAAAATATAATTAGTTAGACAGTTGAAGTAGGGCTTGAACCTCTGCCATATTTATTCCAGCGATAGATCACTTATATTTATCAGTAAACTTTGAGGGTTTATGAAATATTACATCCAAAATATAATCAGTTGAAACGAGGGCTTGAACTTCCTGGGTAACGTTTCGTTGGCGGGATTTGAACCCAGGATTTGAACCTCTGACCACATGGGTATAAATATTTATGTCATTATGCATAACTGTGAACCTTATTCTTCGCTGTGGTTGTGGTTGCATATATGCAGGTCTCTCTGTGGTGGTTCCCAACGTCCCTGAAATGCATTTCGCAGTTTCAATGGAATGGGTCGTTCTTAACACAATGCTTGCTCTGCTCAATTCAAACCAATTCTTGCCTTTCGTCACAAACGGAACTCAGCCTCAGCCTCAACCTGGTACTCACCAGAGCTTGATCCATCCGTCACAAAACATGACCTCCGCCCGCTGTTGCGCTTTAATGGAAATTGGTTTGCACAACCCAAAAAAGTAGGTCTATATGGTGCTGATAAACAGGGCCATGGAACTTGGCTAACAAGTAGGCCTGATAATGTATGTATGTATAAAATGTGTAACTTATCTCCAAGAATTTGGGAGGATTAAATAATTGAATGCAAGAGTTATGTTGGGAGCTAAGCGGTTATAGCATGTATCAACTATGCAGAGGACGCATATATTTCAGAGTAATCTCAATTGAATACTTTTCCTTTTCTCGCATTTGCATGACCTGTACTTGTACTGTGCTGAAAGTATGTTATGCGGGGCATGGTTATCTTGGATTATTTCTCTCCCTTTAAAGGTCGACAGGACAGTATAAAAATAGTGGTAAGATTCGTCCAATCTTTTCATTCCAAAATTTCATTCTGTAGATGTTAGGATTCCAAATTATGCACTGTTTTGTTTTGTTTTTACACCTGTCCAGGTTCTTCTCACAAAGGAATGGGGTTCGGGTGGGAGTGGGCACGAGGGTATTTTAATTTAATTGGATAACCCAATCTAGTGATCAATTTGATGATTTGATTGTTGTAATTCATTTTCAGCGTTGATGATTTTATTGTTGTAATTCATTTTTAGTAGTGTGATGGGCTCTCCACTGGGATGGGATGGACGCACGGAGGAGACCACTCCACTCCACTCCACTCCACTGATTGATGGGCTTTAAGATACACCATAAATATTAAATTTATTTACTTTTCGCTGGGTAGATAAACCATAAATATTAAATTTTAACAGTTAGGAGTAAAAAACGTCGTAAAAGAAAAATAATATATATAAAGCATTTGTGCATTTTTTGTTATAGGAATTTATGCAAAGTAGTTTTGTATGCAAAATATTTATATATAGCATAGATTGTCATTGACTTTTAAAATACATTATTTTTGCAGATAATGACTGGAATATATGTGTATGGCCAAAGCATTCACATCTCCATCATGTTCATGACATAAGACACATTGATCCTCTTCAAAAGAAATTAACATTTATGTATTCATTCTGTAATTACTCTTGAAAATCTCATGATAATAAAAATTATTTTTATGTTTGAAGGGGCTAAAAGCCCCTTCTCAATGCCCTTGAGAATGAACCATGGTCATTCTTAAGGGCTTGTGCATCCTCTCTCCCTTTCCACTTTTTAGTTTTTACTTTTCCTCTTTGGTTATGTTTAAAAGTAATTAGCATCATAGGTTTTAAGTTAATAACTTCTTAATTGTTAGTATGCATGGTTTACACATTTTAAATTTTTAAATATATTAAAATAGTTCTTGTTTGTGTAGTGATGTGTATTCATATTCTTTTCATGTAGCGTTTGATGATCGCTGACATTTTTTACTTTGTTCATGATTGTGTATGACAATGTTTGCTCTTTGAGTTATATTTAGTGTTTGTATTTACAATGAATGTGAATTGCATGTTGATATGTGTTATAAAATGTGTGTATGTGTGTCCCCCTTAGGAATGACTATCTACAACATGTCTTCTGCCATGATTCAAATTTGATGTGCAATATGTGTATATTTGCAACATTTTGTGTGCGATGATCAAAATTTGATGGGTGACATTTGTATGTTTTTGTATTTACAATATTCTTTGTGTACGGTGATCAAAATTTGTTGTGTATTCATGATTGTAGCAATGTTTGTGGTTTTAGTTCCATTTGTATGCTTGTGTATTTACAATGATTGTGTATGGCATTTTGATATGTACTCTGCAATGTGTGTGAATTTCATTTGCCAATGCCTAATATCTCCATGTGCTTGTATCTTATGCATTTGCAACATTTTTAGGGTGTAACTCATACGTTATGCTTGTATGTTTGTGTATTTGCAACATTTCTGGATGACGGTAAAAGATGGAAGTGCAATGTTTGTGAATTTTCTTTTACAGTTCTTCTGGAGTAATAAACAATTCAGTGATGCCTAATGTTTGTGTGCTTACAAAACTTGATGTGTATTCATGATATGTATTTAGGAATGACTATCTACAACATGCTTTCTGTGATGATTCAAATTTGATGTGCGATATGTGTATATTTGCAACATTTTGTGTGCGATGGTCAAAATTTGATGGGTGACATTTGTATGTTTTTGTATTTTCAACATTCTCTGTGTGCGGTGATAAAAATTTGTTGTGTATTCATGATTGTAGCAGTGTTTGTGGTTTTAGTTCCATTTGTATGCCTGTGTATTTTCAATGATTATGTATGACATTTTGATATGCAATCTGCAATGTGTGCGAATTTCATTTGCCAATGCTTACTATCTCCATGTGCTTGTATCTTATGCATTTGAAACATTTTTAGGGTGTAACTGATATGTGATGCTTGTATGTTTGTGTATTTGCAACATTTTTGGGTGACGATAAAATATGGAAGTGTAATTTTTGTGAGTTTACTTTTACAATTCTTCTTGAGTAATAAACAATTCAATGATTCCTCATGTTTGTGTGCTTACAAAACTTGATGTGTATTTAGGAATGACTATCTACAACATGTTTTATGCGATGATTCAAATTTGATGTGCGATATGTGTATATTTGCAAGATTTTGTGTGCAATGATCAAAATTTTATGGGTGACATTTGTACGTTTTTCCATTTACAACATTCTTTGTGTATGGTGATCAAAATTTGTTGTGTATTCATGATTGTAGCAATGTTTGTGGTTTTAGTTCCATTTGTATGCCTGTGTATTTACAATGATTGTGTATGATATTTTGATATGTACTCTGCAATGTGTGTGAATTTTATTTTCCAATGCTTAGTATCTCCATGTGCTTGTATCTTATGCATTTGCAACATTTTTAGGGTGTAACTGATACGTGATGCTTGTATGTTTGTGTATTTGCAACATATTTGGGTGACGATAAAAAATGGAAGTGCAATGTTTGTGTGTTTTCTTTTACACTTCTGCATGAGTAATAAACAATTCAATGATGCCTAATGTTTGCGTGCTTACAAAATTTGATGTGTATTCATGATTGTAACCATGCTTGTGTTTTGAGTTTGGTTTGCATAGTATTTACAATGATTGCGCATGACATGTTGATATGTACTTTGAAGTGTGTGAATTTATTTTGTCATTGCTCACTTCCGCACAGGTTTGTATGTTTATGCATTTACAACATTTTTTTGTGTTTGATATGTCATGTTCGTATGTTTCGCATTTCTCAGGGTTTGTGTATTTATAATATCTTCGCTTGTACTAATTACAAATTTGATGCTTATCTTTTTGCAATAATAATAAAAAATTATGCCTAATGTTTCATGTTTACAAAATTTGATATCTATTCATGTATTAATGGAAATTTGATGTGCATTGATGATAATGTATTCAGTTTATTGTTTGGGTTTCCTTTATATCTATGCATTTAGAATGAATGTGGGTCACATATTGTATGTAATTTAAATTAAAATAAAATATTGTCATTGCTCATTGTCCACATAGGTTTTTATGTTCATGCATTTACAACATTTTTTGTGTATGGCGTGTCATGTTTGTATGTTTAACATTTTTTGGGGTTTGTGTATCTATAATATCTTTGCTTGTATTGATTACAAATTTGATGCTTATTTTTCTACAGTAATCAAAAGTTTTATGCCTAATGTTTTCATGTTTACAAAATTTGATATCTACTCATGTATTAATGGAAATTTGATGTGCATTGATGATTATGTATAAAATTTAATGTTTGGGTTTCCTTTATATCTATGCATGTAGAATGATTGTGGCTCACATATTGTATGTAATTTAAAATAAAATGAAACATTGGGATTGTTCATTGTCCACATAGATTTGTATATTTATGCAAATTTTACAACATTTTTTGTGTTTGGCATGTTATGTTTGTATGTTTCACATTTTTTTGGGGTTTGTGTATTTATAGTATCTTTGCTTGTACTGATTACAAATTTGATGCTTATTTTTCTGCAATAATAAAAAAATGTAAGCCTAATGTTTTCGTGTTTACAAAATTTGATATCTACTCATGTATTAACGGAAATTTGGTGTGCATTGATGATACTGTATTAAATTTATTGTTTGGGCTTCCTTTCTATCTATGCATTTAAAGTGAATGTGGCTCACATCTTGTATGTAATTTAAAATAAAACAAAACATGGGGATTGGGGAGTGATGAGCGTAGTGTAATAATAGGCTAGAAGTGAGGGGGAGGCCAGATGAGCTTCCACCTTCACGTGGTTGGCCTCGTCAGTAGAGAATTTATAATTCTTGAAGCTAATACAAGCTCTTTCTATAAATATGCACATACAAATATTATCTCTCAAATTCTTAACATCCAACATGCTCTCACCCCCTCCACACACACACACTATCTCTCTACACCTACTCACCCCCCTTCCATGCCCCTCTCTCTCTCCACAACCCGCACCCTTCCACCCACTCTCTTTCTCTCTCTACACCTCGTCTTGCCTCCCCTTACTCACACACACTCTCTCTCCACACACACTCTGGGGCAATGATTATATTTGATTTATATAATCATATGATTGCCTTTGAATAATTGTATTTAAATGATTATTTTTTATTTGTATGATATGAATTTATAACATTATATCTCAAATTCATAACATCAAACCCCACCCCCTCTCTCTCTCTCTCTCACTCTCTCCTCGCCAACTTACCCCCCTTCCACAGCGTCTCCCACTCTCTCTCTCTCCACAACCCGTGCCTTTCCATCCATTCTCTCTCTCTAGAACCCCTTTCCCCTCCCCATACTCTCCCCTTTCCCCTCACTCTTTTTATCTCTAGACACACTTTGGGACAATGATTATATTTTATTTGAATAATTATATTTGATTTGATATGAATTTATAATTTGGATTAAATTTTATATAATTTAAATTTGTACTTTTATAATTATTTAATTGTATTTTTATTAATATTGTTATTTATATAATCATTCTATTTTATTTGTAAATTCAATATTTAATAGTTTAAATTAGATTAGATTTAATTTAATATTAATAAAATATTTAATAATATATAACATGTATATAATAATAAATATTCAATATATATTGGTTAAAAAAATATTTACAATTGTATAATGCTTAAAATTTTAATATTATTGTTAAATAGAGTTATTTTGGATGGTTCGGAGGAAGAAATTGAATCCACCCTACTTAGTTTCAATTCTTGTAAATGCATGATGGATGTCGACAATGTTGACAATGTATTCTTCACATGAAATATAAAACATTGTATATATGAAAAAATATATTTACATATTATTAAAATTTTATATTTATTTATTATAATGTTTTTTATATAATAATTAAAATTTAATTTAAATCCAATATTAATAAAATATTATATTATATGATTTCTAAAAAATGCTAATTAAACAAATATGATTTAATCAATATTATCTATATTAGAATAAATGTGGTCTGTTTTTTTAATACACTTCAAGGCTTTATGAATGAATGCCAACTAGATTGAACTAACCTATATCAACTAAAGTTAACTAAGGGAAAAATAAAATATTTATTATTTATCTAAATATAAATAAAACTATGCATATTTATTATAATTATAATTTGAATTTGAATTTAGTTTGAAAATTATTTTATGTATATTAAAAAATATTTTTTTATTAAAATATTATAATGTTATATTTATATGTTTTTAATATAGTTATAAAACCATACATATTTATTATAATTAAAATTTGGAATCTAATCAGAAAATTATTTTATATATTATTAAAAAATGTTTTTTATTAAAATATTATATTGTATATTTATATATTTTTAATATTTAAATTTAAATTGAATAATAATATATTAGAAAGGAAAAAACAATCCAAAATCGAGCGCTCTGCAGATGCGATCTGAATTGTCTCGGCTCTCCATTCTGAAAACCCATGCTTCACGTAACTCTCAACCTTCAATCTGAGGCGTCCTGACTGAAGGTTCTCCAATGAATGCGCCCCCAGGAGGGGCGGGATCCTCCCCCCCTCCACACATCGGCTCATCCTCTGACAACTCAAGGAAAAAACATAAAGATCCTCTGCACAAACCAGCAAGCCTCCCAGAAACAGATCAAGGACCAGATCCGGCTACCAATGAAGAAGAAACTGCTGCTACATGCGATGACACGGGCAAAGACAGTGGCAGGAATAAAAAAGCTCCTAAGATACAACCAAAGGCGACCTCAGCCACATGCATACCAAAAAAGGCTGAAAGAATCAAAGTCGAACTACCAAGCCAACGGATCAATGGCGAAATTCAATTCATGAGGGACCATGCACTCATCGGCAAGTTCCTCGGATTCTAGCCTACTGAAAAGGCCTTGCATGGCTGGATCGCTTCAAAGTGGAAGCCTAAGGGACAAGTCACTTTGCAGCTTGGCCCCAAAGGCTTCTTCACAACAATCTTTAATTGTCTGTAGGACAAATCACGAATATTTGAAGGAGGTCTGTACTTCTTTAATTCTTCTGGACTGTACTTAAGAGAATGGAAAGAAAGATTCGATCCAGACAAGGAGGACTTCAGCTGGGATCCTTTCTGGATACGAATGTATTCCCTCCCTGGAGAATATTGGAAGGAGGAAACTCTAAGGGACATAGGCAACAACCTGGGGACCTTCATCAAAGCTTCTGAGGAAACTAAAACTCGCAGATACACTTCTTACGCCCGGATCTGTGTCCAAATGCACCTTACCAAAGATCTAGCAGACTCGGTAAGTCTTTTCCACGACGACTTTGAGTGGATTCAAACTTTAGATTATGAGAACATTCCTTTTCGCTGCAGAAAGTGCCATGAGCATGGCCATCTCTTCAGGGATTGTCCCTTCAATCCTCAACCCAAACCTCCTGTCAATGGTCTTAGCACAGACTCAGAAGGCTTCATCAAAATCCCTAATCGCCACTGTCATGCAAAGAAATCTACCCCAGCTCCTGATAGCTCCAAAAAGCTGAACTCCCAGAACAGATTTACAATTCTCACCCCTCGTGATCCTTATGAGAATCCTCCAGCTTCATCCTTGGATAACCCTGATCTTCCTTCTCCCTCCCAGATCCTCAAGCTTCCTCAGCCATCAGCTGACTCAGATCCTTCAAGCCTTCCCATCTCCCCGCTCACAAGAAATCAGAACCAGAGAATGCAGCGCAATCTTCTTCAATGGATCTAGAAGCGGCTCTAATCCTCAGCACTCAGGACAATACTCTCATGAAAGATCAAAACGTGCCCTAAAAAATGGATGAAGATCCAGAGAATATCAGCTTAGAAGGTTTAGACATATTCAAGCTGGAGACAGCCTGCAAACAGAAAGAGTACAATACAATCCCTCCATGGGAAATCGAAAGGCTGGAAGGAGTTCTCAGCAAAGCGCAACACAACAAATTCTTAGGAATACAAGCAGGAAGCCCATGGGATGGAAAGAAAATCCTAAAAGAAACAAAAAAAGGACGACAGAAAACGGACCTGCAGAGGACCATCATCCTAGGAGAATTGCTCATGGAATCTGGGAGATTTCCTAAGCTGACAAAGTTCTACAAATCTCAACCCCACAATTGCTCATGAAGCTTCTTTCCTGGAATGTAAGAGGGTTGAACAGTGCCTCCAAACATAGAATGTTAAAAAATGTGATACAACAAGAAAATCCCACCATAGTTTTTCTTCAAGAAACAACAGTACCATCTTAGAAAAGATTCTGAGAAATATCTGGGCAGGCTGCAGCTCAGTCACTGTGGATGCCTCAAGCGCATCAGGGGGACTAGCGATCATTTGGAACCCACAAATTTTCACTCTTCAAGACTCCCATGCATCTCATTTCTTTATCCAAGCTACCTTCCATCTCACAGGAACAGACATTCGCGGTCATCTTTCAAATGTCTACTTTCCGCAACAATTAAATCAGAAATTGGCGCTTCTGGACACTCTCACGATTCTGAATTCAAACAGACAATTTCCGCTTTGGATTGGAGGGGGCGATTTCAACATAATCAGAGCCCTGGAAGAAAAAAGTAGCGGCGGAGCGAAATTAGAAGGGGACAGTATAGGTTTTCGTAATTACATTCAAAATAACCATCTTATGGACATTCACACTTCAAATGGAGTCTACACTTGGTCCAACAAACGCAGTGGATCTCAGCACATCACCTTAAGACTGGATCGCTTTCTGATTTCGGACAATGCCATACACCTTGGAGGGGATTTTCACGCCTCTATTGTGCCTCAAGGAGGATCCGATCACTGGCCCATTATGCTACAATGGGCACGACCAGGCACAAAAAGTAACAGACCCTTTCGATTTGAGGCGTTTTGGTTCACCAACCCCAATTTCAAAGTAGTGGTTAAGGAGGCTTGGAAAGCCTTCATACCCTCTGAAGGAACCAAAATGTTCCAATTCAACAGAAATTGAAAAGTCTCAAACAGGTTCTCAAAAATTGGAATCATACCCAATTCGGCAATATATTTGAGCAGCGAAAAAAATTGGAGCAGCAAATGTGCACTTTACAACAGAAGATTATTATGGAGTGGCGAACAGAAGACAGAGCGCACTAGGAGCAGATCCTTTGGACTGAAATTGAGACACGCAGAGAGAAAGAAGAAACTATGTGGGGGCAGAAGTCTCGCATTCGCTGGCTAAAGGAGGGGGAGAAAAACATGAAGTTTTTCCACAAATCCACAATCCAAAGAAGGATGCATAATAATATAGCATTCATCAACAACAGGCAAGGGGAAAAATTAGAAAAACATGAAGAAATGGAAAAGGAATTCCAGGAACACTTTCAGGAAATCCTTAAGGAACCACCAGAAAGCAGAGACTAGGCTATTAAAAAAATTACACATCTCATCCCTAAAATAATTACGGAGGACCACAACAAACAACTGCTTCAATCCATCTCAATGAAAGAAGTGGAAGAAGCCATGGCTCAAATCAAAGATGGTAAAGCACCCGGTCCTGACGGGTTCATAGCTAATTGTTTTCATGAATTTTGGGAGCTGGTTAGCACAGAGGTTTGGGAATTAGTGGAGGAATCACGAACAATTCATTGGAATCTCCCTTCACTTAACTCCACCTTCTTAGCGCTAATTTCCAAAGGGGCTAAGTCAAACACGCCCGAAAAATACAGGTCTATTGCACTATGTAACGTCATCTACAAACTTATTTCCAAAGTCTTGGCCAACAGGCTCAAACCCATTCTCCCTCTCCTCATCTCGCAGGAGCAGACAGGTTATGTAGAGGGGAGACAAAAAATGGACGGCATAATTCTCTTAAATGAAGTGATTCATTCACTGAAGCTTATAAAAAAGCCAGGTATGATTATGAAGATTGATCTTTCAAAAGCATTTGATAAACTCAGCTGGTCTTATATACAACAGATGTTACTTGCGTTTTGCTTTAATGCAACTTGGACTAGATGGATCATGAACCTCATCTCTTCACCCAGCTTCTATATCCTGCTTAGCAGGCCAACTGGCAAGGAGAATCCTACACAGAGATAGAGCAGGAGCTGAATCAAAGGAAAATCAAGCAATCTGATCAATAGGACAAGCTTCATTGGGGTCACACGCCTAAAGGTATGTTTACCATGAAGGAAGCACATCATCTACGCTACACTCCCACGCAGGCAAACAAAGACAAACTCTGGGATCAAGTATGGCAACCAGGTATATGGCCCAAGGTCTCCACTTTCTCATGGCTGCTAGACAAACAATGAATTCTAACATGGGACAAGTTGCAAAAACGAGGCTTCATAGGACCTTCAAGATGTCCTAACTGCAACCTCAATGCAGAAACAGTTGTGCATCTAATGGATACCTGTCCTCTTGCTACTCAATTATGGGAGAAAATTGATAACTGCAACAGAAGATCTGGCAGAAGACAAGGAGATATTGCATAAACCATGAGAAACTGACCATGGAATCCCTTCCAAAGCTCTCTGTTAAACTCGCTATGGAACGTCATCCCAGGTTTCTCTTACTGGATATTATGGAAAGAGAGAAACAATAGAGTCTTCAACAACTCCAGCAAGCCCATCGATACTCTATGGCTTCTCCTCCAGTACAATCTGCGAGAGACTCTAGCATTAAGACAATGGCTACCTGCGGACCTGTCAGAACTCCCTCAGGAACACCTCATCTTAAATGCCTGGAACATGGACTTTTCCTCTCCGGTCCAAATCAACCCCTGTTCCCCAGCCAGCTCTGCATCTCCTCTAATCTGGTCTCCCCCTGCTCCCAATTCGTTCAAATTAAAATTTGATGGCGTGACTAAGGGAAACCCAGGACCTGCTGGTTACGGAGGAGTCTTCAGAGATGAAATGGGCACAATCAGACACATTTATCACGGCAATATCGGCATCGACACCAACAATGCAGCGGAGCTGGAAGGAATCTGGAAAGGAATCTGCATAGCAGAGCAAGAAAACTTGTATCCTCTTGAGGTTGAAGGAGACTCTTTCATAATAATAGCAGCGATCATCAGAATCCAGGCAGGCTCCCCAGCTTCTAAACCAGCCACAAGTTGGAGACTACTTAGCAGACTGGAGCAAATGGAGGAAAGGTTGCGGATACCCCGAAGCATCACTTTCAGGCACATAAGGCACACAGCCAACAAAGTGGCAGACAAAATGGCTAACCAAGGGGTCAATCAGCAGATTAACAACTTCTCAAGCCCTCTCAGTGATACAAATGATGAACAACTACAGAAGGAATGCATCGCTCTGGCGCAACAGGACTATTCAATCCAGGCAGAGAGGCGCTGATCGGAATGCTAGCAAGATAAGGTTGGAGATGTCAGGCAAAGGATCACTCGCAGGTGCCATTGGTCACTGCCAATGTCCAGCTCCTCTCACTAAGGCTCGAAACTGGCCACGCAAGTCAATGAAGGCGGTCGTCCTATGTTCAATCAGGCCCACTTCTGAGCTGGAGAATGCCCATAGCTGGCAGCGCATTTTTGGTCAAGAAGACAACCTAATACACTCCCTTCCATCAAATGGTCAGTGTAAGCGTCAGGCGCACTCATGGTTCAGCCGAGACACGCAAAAACTGGAGATTGGTTTCCAATCGATCCAAAAACATGCTAATCTACTCCAAATTTGTCATATGAGTATGTCAGAATGCCAGGGTATTGGCTAGAAATGTCAAGGCTGCGGCCCTGCTGTAAAATACTTTGTTTTTAATATAGAAATAGTCTAATTAAGAAAAAAAAATATTTAAATTTAAATTTAATATAATTTAATCTTTATATAAAATATTTACTTTATAAAAAAATATTCAATTTTTAATGATCCAAAAAACTTTTTAAATAATATAACAATATTCATTATTTAATAGTTACATGTGTTTATATGCATATATATAAATGATTAAAATAAAATATTTTGTAGTTATATTTATTTTAATGTTTATAAAGATTAATTTATGTACATGTAAGATCTGTTTTCATTGGGTTTGATTTTTTTTAAACCTTGATACAGATTTTAGATTGGCTTAGTAAGTGACGTCATTGTTGGTTTGGGATTGGCCCTTTTCAACCTGTAATTTGATTTTGGTCATTTGATTTGATTTTGGATCGACCCTTTTAAAGCTGTTAAATATCATGGGTCGTTCTTAACACAATTGTTAATGCTTGTTGTGCTCAATTCAATCACTGCCCGGTGCTGTGTTGCTGAAAATTGAAGCGCTTCAATTCTCTGAAACCTATGCCTGCTGTTGCGCTTCAATTCAGAGACAATTCTCTGATACCCGTGACCGCTACTGCACTTCAATTCAATTCAAATTCTCTGATACCCATGGAAATTGGTTTGCACAGCCCAAAAACAGAGGTCTATACGGTGCTTATTAAACAAGGCCATGGAACTTGGCTTGCACTGCCAAAACAAGCAGGTCTGATAATGTATGTATAAAATGCGTAACTTATCTCTTAGAATTTGGGAGGATTAAATAATTGAATCGTATATTATATTGTCTCGTGCAGGACTTATGTTGGGAGCTAAGCGGTTATAACATTTATCAACTATGCAGAGAACGCATAGATTTCAGGGGAATCTCAACTGAATACATTTTTTTTTTCACATGACGCGACGCAGAGAATTGCATGAACTGTACTTGTACTACTGTGCTAAAATTATTTTATGCGGCATGGTGGACAGGACAGTATAAAAATAGTGGTGAGATTCGTCCAATCTTTTGATTCTAAAATCTCTTTCTGTAGATGTTGGATTTCAAATTATGCACTGTTTTGTTTTGTAGCTGTTCAGTTTTTTCTCTCACAAACGAATTGGGTTTTGATTTTAATGATTCGGCAGAACAGTTGGATTCAATAGCCTTTCCTTTCAATATGTTTGACAAAGGACGCACATTCAAACAGTGCACTTATTTTGACGAGATCAGATCCACAGGGGCCGAGTGTTATGAAGGGTTTTTTGGTTTGTTTTTCCAGGATTGATTAGGAGGGTTTTAATGATTGCACTCTGTTCTTTCGCTGAGAATGAATGAGAAGGTAATCGAATTTATGGTGGAGATGAAGATCCTTCTCTCTTTTCAAGTCAAATGATGAGCGGCTGAGTGTTATGAAGGGATGACCTAGAAGGACAGTTTCTCCCGTATATGGAGAAGATGAGCAGCGTGGAGTGTTATATGGAGAAGATGAGAAGATGTGGAGTGTTACATGGAGCAGATGAGCAGTGTGGAGTGGAGGGGGTGGAGCTCGTGCCGGTATTCCCATCCCAAATTTATATATACATATATATATGCCCTACGCCCTGCCTGTACTCTAGTGGGACCGACCCCGACCCTGTGCGTAGAACAAATTCCGTACAAAAAGCTCAAAGGAAAAGGCATGTCAGCGAGCGAGCGAGCAGTAGCTTCATCTGATTTTATGGGAATCACAAATCAAAATGTCTGACCTGACCACTGTGTGTTTTCTATATCCTTCCCAACCGCAGTCCACTCGATCTAGTCATCTATCATGCAAATATGGGTATATTTTCTTATTTTTCATCATGTTATACATTAAAAATGGGATAACCCCACCCCAGTGAACTTTATAAGTTTGATTTGATTGTTGTATGTTTATTTTCAGCTTCTCCACAGGAATGGATGCAAGGAGTAGCCAACTAATTGATGGGATTTAGGATGCTGCTCCTTCCGTGATTGATGGGCTTTAGGATACGCAGGTGTCAAATTTTTTTTTTTTGTTTTTCTTTTCAAAGTTTCTGTTAGATAAATCATAAATAAATATTAAATTTAGAAATAGAAATGAAAAAGAAAAAGGGTAGTTTTGTGAGGTAAGAATAGATTATGTATATTTTTTTTATTGTCACTGACTTTTAAGAGATATTATTTTTGCAGAGAATGACTGGAATATATATGTATGGACAAAGCATTTACATCTCCCCCATGTTCATGACAAAAATTAGCATTTATTTATTCATTATGTAATTACTCTTGAAAATCTCATAATAAAAAAATTATTTTTTGTTTGAAGAGGCTAAAAATCCCCTTCTCAATGCCCTTGAAAATGAACTATGGCTGTTCTTAAAGGCTTGTGCATCCTCTCTCCTTTTCCACTTCTTAGTTTTTAGTATGTAATTTTTAAATGCATTAAAACAACTCTTGTTTTTGTATTCATGTTATTTTATGATTGATGGCATTTTTGTACTATGTTTGTGATTGTGTATGGTAATGTTTGATGTTTGAGTTTTATTTAATGTTTGTGTTTACAATGAATATGTATGCCATCAATCACAAACATAGTTCAATATAAATAGAACATTTTTTATTTAAATATTTTACATATATAATTAAAAAATGTATAATATCTTTCTTAAGGGAAATTGGAAATTGTTTTATGTATATTATTTTATTTTTCCTTTTTAATCTAATTACAATATTATGTATTATTATAATAGTTTATTATAATAATTCAATTTAATTTTAAGGGGTGGTAGGTGTGACACAGGCAAGTTCCCTCTGCGGACAGAGGCAACCCCTCTAGCCCTAGAGTGGGTCTAGTCACCGCAAAGACAATACCAAAGAAAAATTCCTTAGAAAGATGGTGTTATGAAGGCCTACCTTCATATCGATGTTCGATGAAGTCCTCGTCGTGTCATTCTAGCTCTTGTTATTCTAATCACTTGTACCTGAAAACAACATGTAGAGAAACACCACGAATGTAATAGGAAACAACTAAACAATCTACTTGAAGAGTCAAGGAACCTCAAGCTATCGACATACAATTTCAACATGCGATATAGGAAACAAGCTATTGATTTGTATTAATATAAATCAAAGTAAAACTTACAACCGAACCTTCATGTCGTAAGTCTCCTCGAAGGTTTCCATCGGTATGTCTCCATAAGCATTTACTTGTGAACCATCTCCCAAGGGAACAAATGAATCTCTCTTCAGTTCGAAAGGTTGATGCTAGAAAGTTCTCAAATCAACTCTCCTCAAACAATATCAAGACAAAATACATATGAGGCTACTTCCACACTCCAATAACACTCTCTACCTCTACTCCACTCTTAGTAACCTGAAACTATCAACTTACATCTAGCTATTATCCAGTTACATCCAAGCTACCTCCAAGCTTGCTCCAAGCTAACTGATCTCATTCATGGAGGAGACATGTATAGGAGGGAAAGGTTCCATAAGAGATGGGAGGAAGAGCTTATCTCTTAGGGAGGTTGCACAAATGGTGGAACAACTATCCCAGAGGAGAGAGGCGAGCTCAACTGACCCAACAACTAGCCCTAGGACCGCCCATGAAGCAATTTCATCTTGAAGTTTCGACGAGTTGTTTAAAAAACTTGCCAAATCTGGGTCGGCGCGGGTGCAACATAGGGACAGAGCGAAGACTCCGCTAGGGCTAATGTTAACTCGACCATCTTCATGGGAGGGATAACTTCTGACCCTTGACGACCTAGAAACTTAGGCCGAAAGGGGTATGCTTCAGGGATAATGAACTGAGACAGTCTTCCTAAGATTACAAGGAAGGTTTTGGTTGAGGAATCTCTTGTTATTTGAGCATGTTTTGGATACCACTTTCATTTATTGCAATAACCAAAAGTGGGATTCACCTTTCATAGAACCCCATGTTCCAGGACCGGTCATAGCATATTGATATCAGGTTCCACTTTATCCAGGATATAATACAATGGGGAGCAATAAGGCTCCATCACATCAGGACTGATGAACAAGTTGCTGACATTTTCACAAAGCCCTTGGGGAAGGCCAAGTTCTTAGCCTTCTGAGAGAGGTTTGGAGTCGTGGAAAGGCCCTCCCATGAGGGTCACTCTTGACTTGGACATTGAGCTTTGGGAGCTCCTAGGGGCATGGGGTACTTCTTTGAGCTATATGAGCACAAGGTGAGTGGTTCAACTTTCGTTATGGAGTATATATACCCCAATATGATTGAGCACAAGGTGAGTGTTCCACCTTCCCCTATGGAGGAAAATATTTGAGAATAGGGTGAGTGGTTCACCTTCCCCTATGGTTGATGTCATATGCATAGGATGAGTGGTTCATCTTCTCCTATGATTAGGATGAGTGGTTCACCTTCTCCTGTGATTGCCCCAACATACATCATACCCTTACTGTCTGAGACTCTTGGGAAGTACCTCTCATTTGTCCAATGAGATGGGAAAAGTGGTTATCGGCCATATCACTACAGAGTGACACATGGTATACAGTCATAATCCGTTTGTCTCCTTAATTAAGGGATAATCTCCTTTATTTTAGGAAAAACTATTGCATGACTTCAGAAAGACTTCTAACTTGAATTTATCCAACTAATTAATCCATAACGAATTAATTAATTATTTCCAAGCAGATGGTGAGACTAAATTCGATTTTGATTCACAATTTTAATTCAAGGACAAATTAAAATTGGAATATTTTGGATTCTATTTTTATCATTTCTTGTTGCTATTTTCAACAGATGGGGTCGAGGATGTCAGTTTGGGCTCCTTTCCCCTATAATGATGGAACTACCTCAGGGGATAAGTCCTTCTCCCACGAGAAGAGGATCCATCTCCCATTCATATTTCCTATATAAACCTCCCTTCTTCCTAAACACAAGCTATTCCTGGTGTTATAGTGGCAGAATTTTGGTTTGAGTAGACAAGCAAGCTATTACTAGTTGTAACTATCTAGTTGTGCAAGGGAGAAGTGTGTTTCGGTTTGGAGTGAAGCCTAACGAGAAGAGCTTTAAAACTATTGTTGATTGAGGCCATCATGGAATGCTAGTAGAGGTGTGTGGGAACCTGGTCTTGTCAGAGGAGGACTGCAACGTCAAGACAAATGGTTGTAATCTCTCTTTGATATTAATATATGCAACCATCGATAGATTTCCTACATGTTTTGTAATATTATATATTCATGGCTTAATGTTTCTTGACTTGTTAAGTAGGTTTAATTACAATTTGTCTATTATTATGTTTGTGTGTTGTTGTCGTATACTTGTTTTAAGAGCTTGACGAAGGAAGCGAGAGATAGCTGGAGTGAGCAAGCAAGGACATCATCAAGCATGATAAGCGACCAAGAGGTAGGCCCTCTTGATTGATTCTAACCTAAGGAAATCTTCCATAGAATGTATATGTTGTGGCTAGACCCATTATCGGGCTAGAGGAATTCGTTCATGTCCGCAATTATAATTTTACTTCACCACACCTATAAACATGGGATTAATTTCCCACTCAAGGTAGTGGTAAGGTTGGGGTAGGAGAACTAACTGCCACAATGGGAACATGGGACTAATCACCCACTCAACGTAATGGTTAGGTTTTTAAGGTTTACTATTGCCTTTGTTTTTTGGTGTTTCAAAAAACCTCGACATGGTATAAGAGCCATGGAAGAGGTTCAATTCCTCGAGTTGCATTTGAGGGGGGACGTTGGAGTGATTGTCACACTAACCTCATTATGAATCGATTAGGTGGAATAACCACCACCTTAGGAACATGGGACTAACCACCCACTAAAGGTAATGGCAAGGGTTTGGAAGTTTACTACTACGTGCAGAATTTGGTGTAATGGAAAACCTCAACATACATATTTACTTAATACAATTAAATGTGTGTGTGTGTGTGTGTGTATAAGCCCCAAGGATTAACTCAGTTGGTCAAAATGCATGCCTCGCCATTCGAGAGGTCACGGGGTCCATGCTCCCCGAAGCCCTTGGAGTTAGGCCTAGCTAGCGGGCCGCGGGGTTAGATTCCCTTTGGGGTCGATCGACCCAGATTTTTCCGTGGACGTAACCGCCACCCATTGACCAGGGTGTCGGTGAACCACAGTAAAAAAATAAAAAAATAAAAAACTATATTTAATACAACTAATATCTATATTTTCGTCATATATATATTATAAGCGCACACGCACACAGACACACACACTTACTTTTTCTCTCTATATGCATCTTTACATATTTAATTAATACAAGTAAATTGTTAGATATATCAACAAAATTTCCATCAAAATTTTCATATCCAAAAATAGTTGTAAGGATTACAAGGACTTTGCCTCCCATACACTCATGTTATAATTAATATGAAACATCCTGAACTTCTAATTATATCACAGTGCCATCATATGATATTTAATTAAGGGTTTCCTATACTAGACCTTAATGTTTTTGGAAATTTGAATAGAACTCAACAATCGATATAGAGAAATACAGAGTGAGCCACAACTTTATGGAAAATATCATACATGGCATTACCTTTAAGGATGCTTAACCAATCAATGCCTCAATATTTGTCTTCTTATATTTGTAATCCTTATTTTTGTTTAAGTGAGGGATTATTTTGTTCTAGGAATGAAAAAGATTTTGTTAAAATGAGGTTTGATTGGGGTATAATTAATAATGGAAAAAGATTCTTTAAATCTTGACCACTAAGATACTTATTTTGAATAACTTTATTTTATGATTGATCTTGATAGGTAAGGTTCTATACATGTTTGTCTCATTTTATTTTAGATAGAAGAAAATTATTATACATATATATCACAATCCAAGGAAATTTCCATAATAAGAAAGAATGTGTTGTTCAAATATTATCATAGAAATGTTGTTACAAGCATTGTGGCTCACTGTTAGACATCTCAACCTTTATATCATCTTCCTATCACACTACTTGATGCATACATCTACCGACAAAATTCTACATTTAGATTCTATCTCTATCAAACTTACCATGAGTCTATCTCTTTGATTCTTATAGCCAACCTAGGCTCTCACATAAAATAATTGAAATTAATTCCGTCATTGAGATCTCCACCTAAGGTTCATTATGCTTCCTCGAAATGTTCCATACTTGGTTTGCAACAATTATTTTTCATGGTTGCTATTCCGATTCTCTCCTTCATGTTATAACTTTATATCCACAATAACATCAATCCATATTCCATGTTCAAGTGGCTTTACATAATTTCCTTTGCATGTGATCCATTACTCACCTTTTCTTCCTGGAAACAACAATGATATGTACAATCTCCCATCTCGATTCAAGTTATATGATACTATTCTCTAGGATGAAATAAATCTTTGACTTGTTAGCCCTTGATCCACATGTAGCTTTTTCTATCTCAGTTGGTATTGGCGGTACATTATCACAATGCTTTTACACGTCCACTATTAGTCATGTTCAATCTATTCTTCAACATAACTTCTTTCCTTTCACCATTTAGCATTATGTTTCCTTCTTGATACCATCATGGCTTGTCTAATCTCATAATGATTTCTCATCATTTGATGTCACTTTGTAAAATTGGGTTTTCCCTCCAATTACATATCAACATTCCCTTTCCCTTAAGGCATGCATTTATGTAGCTTTACCTAGTTGCCATGAATCACTTTGTTGATGGTCTCTTTTCCCCACTATAATTCCCTCTTATCAAAATCCTTCTTCCACTGGGAGCCCATCGACCCAATGTTCTCTTCCTTAACTCATCTCCAATTAATCTAGACTCGTCTTTTTTCCTTTTCTTTATAATGTTTACAATCTTTGTGCTTGTGCAATTAACACACTCTAAACTTTTGTGTTCTCTTCTTCTATTGTTGGTTTGCATCATATCTCTCCTTTGTAAAGGAGTAAATGAGACTCTCGTATTCTTTATCTCAATCTATTGGTGCTCCTTCCTTGTTCACGTTTCCTCATGTCGTGAAGTCATAAAACAAGACGATAAAATAGTGTATAACTTGCCAATATCTCTTAATTTTGATAATTTCTAAGGATTTTTAAAGTTTTTAGAGTTTTGGTGATTTTTAAGATGCATGTTTTTATTATACAAAATTTGGGTGAAGCATTTTTAATATGGTTTTTTTGAAGAGAGAGAGCGAGTATATGAATTAAATTTAGTCTCGAATGTTTTCCTTATATTGAAATCTAAATAGTTTTGAACTCCATCCTTCCCAAAATGATTGAATAGACGGAGAATTAAGATGTGAGTTGTAATGGTTTAAATTATTTTATCAAAGAGGATGATCAATTATCATATATTCAATGTTGAATCCCAAACTCATTATGAAAAAAGTCTGGTCAAATTTGTTTTGTTTGAAAATATTACTATTGCTAAAAGAAAATTTAGATATAAAAAATTAAAAATAATAATAATAACAACAACATGATATATTTTGAATTTTAAAATACCTTATTCATAATTAATTTAATTCCAAATCCAACTCTTCATCCAACTCTTCTAGAGTTGGTAACTTAATTGATTGGGAGCACTCTCTCATTCTGAGGACAATTCAATTCCAAAAGATAAATTAAATTTTTTTATTGTACTTACCGAAAATATAATTTTTTATTAAATTATAAATTTCTATAATTAATATAGATAGTATGCTTAAAACATAAAAATCAGCGCAAATAAAATAAATAATATTTTATTTTAAATTTTAAAAATAAAATATTTTTGGCAGGTCCCGAAATTTAACCATTATTTGATACAGTGCGTTTAACAAAGTTGAAATTCCGGAAATTATTGCAACCAGTGAATAGTTAAAAGACTTGTTGATGTGGCGACTCGCAATCCAAGATGCTTTTTCCATATCTCCCCCACAACGTCCCTTTGTAGAGGTGGCATTTTTTGCAGTCAAGAAAAGCACGACCGTTGCAGAGGTGGCAGTGAGAGAAGTGTTTTTTTGCAGAGGTGGCAGTCAAGAAAAGCAGGGCCGTTGAATCCAACCAGCAATATTTAATTTCCAATCCTTCTCCCAATCTCTACCTCTTCCGAATCTCCTCCTCCTCCTACCTGCGCTGGGCTGAGTCTGGTCTCGTCTGTTATGAGTTTTGTGTGATCTGGTTTTGTCTGGTATGTGTTGTTGTGTTGCGAGGTACTGGGAGGAGGAGAGGGTAAACATGACATCTATTCAATTCAATTTTAATCAGCAGGAGCAGGAGCGAAAGGGTTCAATCCCAGGCAGATATATGAGGAGATATCCACCCACATCTTTCTCGATCCTGGCAGGCAAATTTATGTACCTGTAAGATCTGTTTTCTTTTCATTGGGTTTTTTTTTTCAATCTTAGTAAGTGACGGCGTACATACATTACAGGGTTTAATATGAATTTTGTCTGTTCAAGAAGTATTATTGAATTGCTCGGCTAAGCTAGCTTAAATATGAATTGGTATTGGTACCTGCATCAGTTTTCGAATCCACAGGTGTGAGGAAGGATTGAATCCAGGTAGAGTAGGTAAATTTCTTTGCATCTTTCTGGTTATACATATATTCAAATATATACATGATCAACAAATATATACATGATCAATGATGAGTGGGATTAGCAGGAACTAATTTGGTCTGGGATTGGCCCTGTAATTTGATTTGGGATGGGCCCTGCATAATTATGAATCATAACCTTCATTATGACATAAATATTTATACGCCCCATAATTGCTAGTACCCATTTTAAATTCTAAAAAAATAAATCAGGCATCAGATGCAACTAATAATTTCATTTCAATTAATGTAAGAACCGAGATTAGCATAGAAGCCGAGTAATTCAGATTCAGTTCACTGTGTCCTGCGTATAATTTACAGCCACACACTCAAACAAACTGAGTTATTCTAGCGACCAACGACAGTTCACCGCCCTCTTTGTGCATTTAAATTTTGAGATTTTTCCAGTTTTAGTTTTGTGATTTTTGCGTGCATTTTTTTATTATTTACAGTTTTGGTGGAGGTTTTTAATCTGGTTTTTTTGCCGGGATTGAGCGCGTGTCGCCTTGAATTTATGTCGTATTTTTTCCTTATATTGATTTGTTACAGTTTTGAACTCTGTCCTTCTGAATATGGTTTCGTTGCCGGGAGTTAAGCTGTGAGTTGTGAGGTTTGAATTATTTTATCCAAGAGTATGATTAGTTATCTTGTATTAGTGTTGAATCCCGACCTGATTATGACGTTTGTCTGATTTAATTTGTTTTGTTTGAGAGTTTTACTCTTGCTCCAATAGAGTCTTGATCTCCGACCTTCTGGGTAATGTTCCTTGCCGGGATTTGATCTATTTTGAATTTTAAAATATTTATTCATAATTAATTAATTCCACTTTGAAGTCTTGTCTAAACTTGTGACTTGATTGGTTGGGTGGCCTTCTGATTTTATGACAATTCAATCCAAAATATAAATTAGACAGTTTTATTGTGCTTGAACGTCTGCTTTTTTATTCCATTATAGATTTCTTAATTTGTATTTATAGTATGCTTTGAGGGTTAAAATATACGCGCAAATAAAATAAATAATATTTTATTTTTATTAAAATAAAATATTTTTGGCAGGTACCGGAATTTAACCATTATTTGATATATATAATCACTTTTCAAATGCGATACGGTGCGTTTAACAAAGTTGAAATTCCAGAAACTATTGCAACCAGTGAATAGTTAAAAGACTTGTTGATGTGGCGACTCGCAATCCATGATGCTTTTTCCATATATGCAGGTCTCTCTGTGGTGGTTCCCAACGTCCCTGAAATGCATTTCGCAGTTTCAATGGCATGGGCCGTTCTTAACACAATGCCTGCTCTGCTCAATTCAAACCAATTCTTGCCTCTCGTCACAGACGGAACTCAGCCTCAGCCTCAACCTGGTACTCAGAGCTAGATCCATCCGTCACAAAACCTGACCTCCGCCCGCTGTTGCGCTTTAATTGAATTCAATTCTCTGATACCCATGGAAATTGGTTTGCACAGCCCAAAAAAGTAGGTCTATATGGTGCTGATAGATAAACAGGGCCATGGAACTTGGCTAACAAGCAGGTCTGATAATGTATGTATGTATAAAATGTGTAACTTATCTCCAAGAATTTGGGAGGATTAAATAATTGAATCGTATTATATTGTGGTGCAGGAGTTATGTTGGGAGCTAAGCGGTTATAGCATGTATCAACTATGCAGAGGAAGCATATATTTCAGAGTAATCTCAACTGAATATTTTTCCTTTTCTCACATGACGTGACTCAGAGAGTTGCATGAACTGTACTTGTACTGTGCTGAAAGTATATTATGCGGGGCATGGTTATCTTGGATTATTTCTCTCCCTTTAAAGGTCGACAGGACAGTATAAAAATAGTGGTAAGATTCGTCCAATCCTTTCATTCCAAAATTTCATTTTGTAGATGTTAGGATTCCAGATTATGCACTGTTTTGTTTTGTTTTTACACCAGGTTATTCTCACAAAGGAATTGGGTTCGGGTGGGAGTGGGCACGAGGGTATTTTAATTTAATTGGATAATTTAATCTAGTGAATTTTATCAATTTGATGATTTGATTGTTCTAATTCATTTTCAGCGTTGATGATTTGATTGTTGTAATTCATTTTTAGTGGTGTGATGGGCTCTCCACTGGGATGGGATGGACGCACTGAGGAGACCACTCCACTCCACTCCACTGATTGATGGGCTTTAAGATACACCATAAATATTAAATTTATTTATTTTTGGCTAGGTAGATAAACCATAAATATTAAATTTTAACAGTTAGGAGTAAAAAACATCGTAAAAGAAAAATAATATATATAAAGCATTTGTGCATTTTTTGTTATAGGAATTTATGCAAAGTAGTTTTGTATGCAAAATATTTATGTATAGCATAGATTGTCATTGACTTTTAAAATATATTATTTTTGCAGATAATGACTGGAATATATGTGTATGGCCAAAGCATTCACATCTCCATCATGTTCATGACATAAGACACATTGATCCTCTTCAAAAGAAATTAACATTTATGTATTCATTCTGTAATTACTCTTGAAAATCTCATGATAATAAAAATTATTTTTATGTTTGAAGGGGCTAAAAGCCCCTTCTCAATGCCCTTGAGAATGAACCATGGTCATTCTTAAGGGCTTGTGCATACTCTCTCCCTTTCCACTTTTTAGTTTTTACTTTTCCTCTTTGGTTATGTTTAAAGGTAATTAGCATCATAGGTTTTAAGTTAATAACTTCTTAATTGTTAGTATGCATGGTTTACACATTTTAAATTTTTAAATATATTAAAATAGTTCTTGTTTGTGTAGTGATGTGTATTCATATTCTTTTCATGTAGCGTTTGATGATCGCTGACATTTTTTACTTTGTTCATGATTGTGTATGACAATGTTTGCTCTTTGAGTTATATTTAGTGTTTGTATTTACAATGAATGTGAATTGCACGTTGATATGTGTTCTAAAATGTGTGTATGTGTGTCCCCCTTAGGAATGACTATCTACAACATGTCTTCTGCCATGATTCAAATTTGATGTGCAATATGTGTATATTTGCAACATTTTGTGTGCGATGATCAACATTTGATGGGTGACATTTGTATGTTTTTGTATTTACAATATTCTTTGTGTACGGTGATCAAAATTTGTTGTGTATTCATGATTGTAGCAATGTTTGTGGTTTTAGTTCCATTTGTATGCTTGTGTATTTACAATGATTGTGTATAGCATTTTGATATGTACTCCGCAATGTGTGTGAATTTCATTTGCAAATGCCTAATATCTCCATGTGCTTGTATCTTATGCATTTGCAACATTTTTAGGGTGTAACTGATACGTGATGCTTGTATGTTTGTGTATTTGCAACATTTCTGGATGACGATAAAAAATGGAAGTGCAATGTTTGTGAATTTTCTTTTACAGTTCTTCTGGAGTAATAAACAATTCAGTGATGCCTAATGTTTGTGAGCTTACAAAACTTGATGTGTATTCATGATATGTATTGAGGAATAACTATCTACAACATGCTTTCTGTGATGATTCAAATTTGATGTGCGATATGTGTATATTTGCAACATTTTGTGTGCGATGATCAAAATTTGATGGGTGACATTTGTATGTTTTTGTATTTTCAACATTCTTTGTGTGCGGTGATCAAAATTTGTTGTGTATTCATGATTGTAGCAATGTTTGTGGTTTTAGTTCCATTTGTATGCCTGTGTATTTTCAATGACATTTTGATATGCAATCTGCAATGTGTGTGAATTTCATTTGCCAATGCTTACTATCTCCATGTGCTTGTATCTTATGCATTTGCAACATTTTTAGGGTGTAACTGAGATGTGATGCTTGTATGTTTGTGTATTTGCAACATTTTTGGGTGACGATAAAATATGGAAGTGCAATGTTTGTGAGTTTTCTTTTTCAGTTCTTCTTGAGTAATAAACAATTCAATGATTCCTCATGTTTGTGTGCTTACAAAACTTGATGTGTATTTTGGAATGACTATCTACAACATGTTTTATGCGATGATTCAAATTTGATGTGCGATATGTGTATATTTGCAAGATTTTGTGTGCAATGATCAAAATTTTATGGGTGACATTTGTACGTTTTTGCATTTACAACATTCTTTGTGTATGGTGATCAAAATTTGTTGTGTATTCATGATTGTAGCAATGTTTGTGGTTTTAGTTCCATTTGTATGCCTGTGTATTTACAATGCTTGTGTATGACATTTTGATATGTACTCTGCAATGTGTGTGAATTATTTGCCAATGCTTAGTATCTCCATGTGCTTGTATCTTATGCATTTGCAACATTTTTAGGGTGTAACTGATACGTGATGCTTGTATGTTTGTGTATTTGCAACATATTTGGGTGACGATAAAAAATGGAAGTGCAATGTTTGTGTGTTTTCTTTTACACTTCTGCATGAGTAATAAACAATTCAATGATGCCTAATGTTTGTGTGCTTACAAAATTTGATGTGTATTCACGATTGTAACCATGCTTGTGTTTTGAGTTTGGTTTGCATAGTATTTACAATGATTGTGCATGACATGTTGATATGTATTTTGAAGTGTGTGAATTTATTTTGTCATTGCTCACTATCCGCACAGGTTTGTATTTTTATGCATTTACAACATTTTTTTTGTGTTTGACATGTCATGTTCGTATGTTTCACATTTCTCAGGGTTTGTGTATTTATAATATCTTCGCTTGTACTAATTACAAATTTGATGCTTATCTTTTTGCAATAATAAAAAAAATTATGCCTAATGTTTCATGTTTACAAAATTTGATATCTATTCATGTATTAATGGAAATTTGATGTGCATTGATGATAATGTATTTAGTTCATTGTTTGGGTTTCCTTTATATCTATGCATTTTGAATGAATGTGGGTCACATATTGTATGTAATTTAAATTAAATTAAAATATTGTCATTGCTCATTGTCCACATAGGTTTTTATGTTCATGCATTTACAACATTTTTTGTGTATGGCATGTCTTGTTTGTATGTTTAACATTTTTTGGGGTTTGTGTATCTATAATATCTTTACTTTTATTGATTACAAATTTGATGCTTATTTTTCTACAGTAATCAAAAGTTTTATGCCTAATGTTTTCATGTTTACAAAATTTGATCTCTACTCATGTATTAATGGAAATTTGATGTGCATTGATGATTATGTATAAAATTTAATGTTTGGGTTTCCTTTATATCTATGCAAGTAGAATGATTGTGGCTCACATATTGTATGTAATTTAAAATAAAATGAAACATTGGGATTGCTCATTGTCCACATAGATTTGTATATTTATGCAAATTTTACAACGTGTTTTTGTGTTTGGCATGTTATGTTTGTATGTTTCACATTCTTTTGGGGTTTGTGTATTTATAGTATCTTTGCTTGTACTGATTACAAATTTGATGCTTATTTTTCTGCAATAATAAAAAAATGTAAGCCTAATGTTTTCGTGTTTACAAAATTTGATATCTACTCATGTATTAACGGAAATTTGATGTGCATTGATGATACTATATTAAATTTATTGTTTGGGCTTCCTTTATATCTATGCATTTAGACTGAATGTGGCTCACATCTTGTATGTAATTTAAAATAAAACAAAACATGGGGATTGGGGAGTGACGAGCGTAGTGTAATAATAGGCTAGAAGTGAGGGGGGAGGCCAGATGAGCTTCCACCTTCACGTGGTTGGCCTCGTCAGTAGAGAATTTATAATTCTTGAAGCTAAGACAAGCTCTTTCTATAAATATGCACATACAAATATTATCTCTCAAATTCTTAACATCCAACATGCTCTAACCCCCTCCACACACACACTGTCTCTCTACACCCACTCACCCCCCTTCCATGCCCCTCTCTCTCCCACAACCCGCACCCTTCCATCCACTCTCTTTCTCTCTCTACACCTCGTCCCGCCTCCCCTTACTCACACACACTCTCTCTCTACACACACTCTGGGGCAATGATTATATTTGATTTATATAATCATATGATTGCCTTTGAATAATTGTATTTAAATGATTATTTTTTATTTGTATGATATGAATTTATAACATTATATCTCAAATTCATAACATCAAACCCCACCCCCTCTCTCTCTCTCTCACTCTCTCCTCGCCAACTTACCCCCCTTCCACTGCCTCCCCCACTCTCTCTCTCTCCACAACCCGTGCCTTTCCATCCATTCTCTCTCTCTAGAACCCCTTTCCCCTCCCCATACTCTCCCCTTTCCCCTCACTCTTTTTATCTCTACACACTTTGGGACAATGACTATGTTTTATTTGAATAATTTTATTTGATTTGATATGAATTTATAATTTGGATTTAATTTTATATAATTTAAATTTGTACTTTTATAATTATTTAATTGTATTTTTATTAATATTGTTATTTATATAATCATTCTATTTTATTTGTAAATTCAATATTTAATAGTTTAAATTAGATTAGATTTAATTTAATATTAATAAAATATTTAATAATATATAACATGTATATAATAATAAATATTCAATATATATTGGTTAAAAAAATATTTACAATTGTATAATGCTTAAAATTTTAATATTATTGTTAAATAGAGTTATTTTGGATGGTTCGGAGGAAGAAATTGAATCCACCCTACTTAGTTTCAATTCTTGTAAATGCATGATGGATGTCGACAATGTTGACAATGTATTCTTCACATGAAATATAAAACATTGTATATATGAAAAAATATATTTACATATTATTAAAATTTTATATTTATTTATTATAATGTTTTTTATATAATAATTAAAATTTAATTTAAATCCAATATTAATAAAATATTATATTATATGATTTCTAAAAAATGCTAATTAAACAAATATGATTTAATCAATATTATCTATATTAGAATAAATGTGGTCTGTTTTTTTAATACACTTCAAGGCTTTATGAATGAATGCCAACTAGATTGAACTAACCTATATCAACTAAAGTTAACTAAGGGAAAAATAAAATATTTATTATTTATCTAAATATAAATAAAACTATGCATATCATAATGAAGACATGGAAAGCCATGACGCGCACTCGTGAAGGGTTGGGCTAGGGTTTCTTCGGCCCCTGCGGCTCTGACACGGCCTCTGATCAGGCTTCTGTTCAATCCTTCACCGTAAGAGTCTACACCTGTCACTCTCGGATATCGAACTGGTGACAGGATGGCTGAGAACGTGGAGCTGGAGATGGTTGACTATTTGGAAGAGCCCTTCCCGGATCGAATCATATTCGATAACCCTTGCTTCTCATCCAGCACTCCGTCGTTCACACCTCCCCTGGCTGCCGGACTGGATTCTTTGCGTCCTCTTGTGGGTTTATTTCCCCGGCACATTATTGTTCCGCCTAATACTGGGCCGATCCCTATAGATCCCCCAATCTTTGAAGCCCCTTCTCTCTCTCCGGACGCTCTACACTTTCCCCTGACTCGCTCTCCCCCTGCGGCCATTCCACAGACCTCTGCTACTGCAAAGACTTCATCCGCTGGTCCCTGCTCTTCTGGAGGTTTCAAGACTTCTACCGACAATGTAAATCCCTCTAAACCCTCCCCGTTGGATGGCGTTACCAACCCCCTGGTGGACAACCCAACGGCCCCTCGCACCAGCAAGAAGAAATCAAAGTGTATCAAGGTTACCTCAAAGGATATTTCGATTAGGCTTGGAGAAGCTTCGGCGATTAGTGATCTTTCTATCATGGCATCTACAGTGCTGGTAGGGCACATCAGAGGCAGGGCATATTCGGCAAAAAAGTTATCTCATTGGGTGAAAGAGATCGGGGGGATTTACTTCTTGAACTTCCGGATGTCCATGTCCTGCCCAGAGGATGGTTCTCCTTACAATTCTCGAAGGAAAGCTATACAAACTTGGTCTTGGCCAGATACTGGAACATTGAATCAGCTCCAGTTCTTCTCAAAAGGTGGAGCCCCCTATTCGACCCTGTTCATGAACAAATCGGAGCCGGATCGATATGGGTGCGGTTGCCAGGTCTTCCATTGCAATTCTGGAGTGATGAAGCTTTCAAAAGAATAGGTAATGCACTTGGTACCTACTTGGATCATAACCGCTCTTTTGTGGAATCTAGGAGCAGGACCCTCGCGCGCATCTTGGTTCACTTAGACACCTGTGAAGGGCTCGAGGAAAAGATCACTCTACAGTGGGGGCGATACAACAGAGGACACAAAGGGTACCATTCCGCTGCAATCGGTGCCACATGGTCGGCCACCTCTACAAGGAATGCCCTCTCATCAGAAAATCTGAAGACTCTCCGAAGATCTCGTCGCCACCTCCCAGGGCTGCCTCTCCGTCTTCCCCCCGACCCAATGCTGCGGGCCAGCCTCCTGCGGCTTCCTCACCTGCGGGCGATCCGGGAGCAAGGCTTTCACCGACGATGACCAGGGCTCCTACAACAACAGAAGTCGGATCTGGGGCTCCCTCAGCAGCAGAAGCCGGAACTGTCTCGGTTTCTCCTCTACACCCTTCTATCTCTAATATTGATCATGTCGTTTCTGTATCTGGTCCCTTGTATCAGACTTCCATGGCTCATTGTGTTA
>APFE030495619.1:0-15991 GCA_000404065.3 Pinus taeda | reverse complement strand
ATTATACCTGCCCATAGGCATGGTATATAGTGATCGATAGATGTTTGACCGTATATTAGTTGCTTTGACTATTTTCATATGGTACAGTTTAACCAATGTTTCAATCAAATTTAAAATTTAAAATTACTTACTTTTTATTTTCACGAGTTTTGATTGGGCGAAAGGTTTTGAGCTCTTATTGCAGCCTTCGCTCCATTCGAGACATATTTTTACACATCTCACACTTATATCCAAAGTCTTATTATGCCTTCAACATTTGCAAATTTTATATTTTTTCCACTTCGCACTCATATCCAAAGTTTTATATGCCTTCAAAATTTCCCGGTTTTATATTTTTTCCGCAACATATTCTAAATGCATATTCCTTCGCACTTATATACAAAGTTTATATGCCTTCAAAATTTCTCAGTTTTATATTTTTTCCATTTTATTCCAACATATTCTAATCGCATATTCCTTCCTGGTTATATAAGCAGTTTGAATTTCTTCAATTTTATAACCACGTTCAGTTTCCATGCACCCCTTGCATTTATCACCACTACCACGTACCTCTTATTGCGAAAATCTAATAACCCAATGCTATTTTAGGCATTTTAACAATAGGCAAAGTTTGAAGGATAGGCAAAGGTTTTTTAACCAAAGTATTTTTAAAGACAGTTTTCTTAAACCATGAACCTGAACTTGAACCTCCTCTGTTACATGCAGGGAACCTTTGTTACACGCGGCTGCCCATGAGTGTCGTGTCGCCAGGATCCGCTCCCCTGAATATCGCCACGATCCACTCCCTTGATCCCTTTGCTACACGCGGCCTCTATGAAATCGGGGAGATGGCAAGCATTAGATGCAAAATAATGGATTAAAAAATCATGAACTTTAGCTATTAGGAAGCAATTGCACATCCCTTATCCATTCTTGTTCATACCATTCTACTGTGAATCTATTGTTGATCGGGTTCGATTCAAACACGTTCTCCCAGGGGCAGAGCCAAGACGCAACACCCATTAGCAGGGGAATTATGCAATGCTACCATCTATGAAGAAAGCTTTACTTTGTTGTCATTTTCATTCAACAGAATCTCCCTCACTTCTCTATTACAGGAAAAATCTGTAAACAGTTTCATTGGTATTAATATTCTAGATTTCTGTCTGTACATACGCAATTGTGGCTTGTATTTTGAATTGAGAGACTGGCAAGCTCTATGGTCCTGGAGATAAGACATTATTTTATTAGTGAGCGGGTAGTTAGCATCTTCACTCAGAGGTTTGTAATCTAAACCTTAAAACGAACTTGGTTTGGAAAAATAAATCACTTTAATTGGCATGATACCCGAAAGTGTAATTATTTTGAAAGTTTAATTTAAATTGTCTCCAAGATATACCAAAAAATCCAGATAGGCTTTCGCCCACAGGATGTGCAACATAACTGCTTTCTAGATTTTCAAACGAATATCATTGTGAAGGTAAGTCTTTTATAATGATCTGGTTCTTTTGCGTTTCTCTCATAATCTATCAATTGCCTTGGTCGTGAATTCTTTTTGATTTCAGGCAATGCAAGATGCACATATAATTTTAGTCTTTCAAGATATGTAGCACATTGTTTCTAATGACAAATTTGATCCAAAGACTGTCCACCTTCAGGAAATGCCTCCTTATATTTTATTTGGGATGTGTCTTTGAGCTGAATTGTTTTAAGTTGTAACTATGTTATTGTTTACTCTGTATTATAATTTGTTGGGGCATTTCACTACAATTAGTATGTATTTGCAGTTTTGATCAGTATGGTGGCATGTATGTTGGACAGGCAGAGTACAACGTTATATGATTTATTGATATGATCATCTTTCTTCTGTATTTAAGTTTGACATTTAGGTTTTTCCCTGGAATTTTTCAAATTATGCAAAAGCATTATTTAGAGGTCTTGTGCTATTCCTAATTATACTAGACAACACTTTATCATCATTTCCAGGGTCTTGTTTTTCTACAACCATTCAGTAATGTATAATGAAAATTGTAAAGGTGCTATGATTTATTGATATGATCATATCTGACATGTGTATTTAAATTCTACTTAAGGTTTTTCCCTCGCATTTTTCAAATTATGTGAAAGCATTTATAAAGGTCTTGTGCTATCCCTGATTATAATAGAGAAGCATTGATCTTCATTTCCAGGGGGTTGTTCTGCAATCATTCAGTAATGTATACTGAAAAGTGTATAGGCTACAGGAATTGATTAAGAAGTGCTTTTCGTTAATGGGATTCTGTACTATCATTTATATAGATGCCCCTTCACGATAGGTACCTTTAATAGTTTGAGTTTGAAGTGTGAATTCCCATTACGAACATCTGTGGTTGGCGGCCTTGCATCCAACCTTCAGCGGGCTTCGAAACCATGCTTCTGTTTTTGATAAGCTATGAACTTAATAAGTTAGGAACTTAAACTAAGACTTGGATGTTAGCCGATGCATTGTTTTTCTTAACTAGTTCTTGCATGAAATGGTAAAAACTATGTTTTGTAAGTCGGTATAAGGGTGGGGTGAGACTGGGGCAATTTTATCCTAGAAATGCCTTTCCCATCTCTATGGGACAAGCGAAGGAAATTTTGGTAGGTTGGTTGGGTCTCATCTTATGAGAAAAATGCAGGTACGCAGTAGCTATTTTCTTTCAAAGAAAAGGAAAGGACCCTTCCTCAAATATAAAGTTTACGCTGTTCTGTGATCCATGTCGATCTAATCCTACATCACATTCTTCTCATGTCTAAATATGTTGAATCCCAACCTTATTGTGCAAAGATAGCTTGATTTTAAGAGAATTCCAGTGCTTAAAAATCAAATTGTAAAGCAATGGCCCGATTCCATGAGTTTCAGTGATTAGAAATCACATGACAAGGTTGGATCGTAAAGCTTACAAGTAGGATTCTTGAACATCCAAGAGAAGAAACATCAATCAACAAGGACTATCATTACCTGCAATCCTTGTTTATAAGGAAAGCCCTCACACTTTCACTACTTTTGGAACACTAATTTTTGGAACCCAATATTTTTTTGGACATGGTTTATTTTATTTTTATATTTTTTTACATTAATATATTCAATTTAATAAATGCTTAATCAAAGTTTTTTATCAATTTTTTTTCCTATCATCTTATATTTAAAATATAATATTAATGAAAATATCATTTCCTTTTATACTTTCTTTCTTTTCATTTTACTTGTTTTCCATTATGAAGATTTAAAATTAATCTAAATTATTCTAAACACATTATAAATATTATTCACTTAAAAGCATCGACTTAATAATATTATATATATTTTTTCTTGAAACTGAATTCTATGCGAATGATTTAACTTTACTTTTAAAGTTACTGTATACTTAATATTTATATTTATGTATTGTGTATTATATTAACATAACTACTTATAAATTTATTATTAATAAATATATAAATATTAAAATATAATAATAAAATATTTTAAAAATTTAATATAAATTAGGAATGGCCTTTGCTCGTTACTTTGATATGGTAGTTAGGGTTTGGCCTTAATCGAGCACCCCTCTTGAGATCCTTTTCCTTCGATTGGAGTTCCTATTTCTGGCTTTGATTCCACTACAGCTCTACCTTCTCCTCCCTTTTTAGCAGATTTGCGACATTCCTTCTTTATGAGATGGCTCCCTTGATGATTTCATCAGTGTCTCTGCTAGCGACATTCCTTCCTTATAAGATGGCTCCCTTGATGGTTTCATCAGTGTCTTTGCTTGTCAAGATTGGAGGCTCGACTTCTGTGTCTCTACTTGTTAAGCTCTAAAGTTTAATTTTATAATATATTATTACTACATCTTATATTATTAAAATTAATTAATTATATATTATATATATTATATATATATATATATATATATATTATAAATTATTAATATAATTAGTTTTTATTATTAATATAACTCCAATTAAATATATAATAATTATGGGAATATAATGGTAAAAGATAAATGTATATTATTAGTAATAAATATGTGAATTAGATTATAATTTTAAAATTAGCTATCAATATATTAGCAATATTTTATGTAATAACTAATAAAAATAACATTAATAAAATAAATGTGATTATATAAATAAAAAATAATATGGCTGTTATTATTTATATAGTCATTAATAATGAAAAATAGTTAACCTTTATCAAAATATAACTAGAAATAATTAATGTGGTGAATGGTAGATATAGGCCTATCGGGATATATCAACCACTCAATGTGATTGTAAATATATTTCAAATAAATGTGATTGTAAATATGTTTCAAATAAACTTTTCGGAGTATAACGACCCATTAGTAAATGGGTTTTATCGTCACATTTTGTGATTGTAAATATATTTCAAATAAACTTTTTGGAGTATAACGACCCATTAGTAAATGGGTTTTATTGCCAAATTTTGGGCTTTGCATGCACCACCTTGCAATAAGGAATTTGTAGCCTCCAGTTGCTAGCATTTATCACCATATGTTCAGCTTTGCATGCACTGCCTTGCAATAAGGGAGTTGTAGCTCAATCTGGATCTAGGTCTCGCCACTCGTCACAACCTTCAATTTCACTCGGTGCTTACTCATCTGGTTGTTTTATGATAACTTTGACGGTAGTGGATCTACCATCTTACAATGGGAAAGAAAAAGATTGGTGTCAAAAAGGAATGTATGGTGATTTTAATGATTTGACTATAATTTCCAAACTAATTATCCAATCTAAAAAATACAAAACAAACCACTATTGCTACAAACATATATTACCGATACCTTTTATTTGCATGATATCTTTAGAACTGTGTAAACATATGTGGAGGTGCATTAATCATCGCAGATGTATGTTAATCCTTGTTGGACAGGTATACCGTACGCAACGCAGCGGCTTGTTTTAATAAGTGAGAGCAAAGTTTTGGTAAATCTTAAACAAACCTATGGAAATGTAATTCCGTTTAGCCGTTCACCCCGCAATTCTTAAGATGACGACTTCAAAAATTTTAAGTATTACAAAGGTTAATTAAATCATTCAACGCAAGAAAATTGGAAATATTGCGTTTTCGTCGCGTCATTTTATAAAGTTTTATGCTATCATGCAATATATAATTTTAAAAAGTTATAGGTTTAAATATAAATCTATATTTTTAAAAAGTTATAGGTTTAAATATAAATACAGAAAGTGTGCATACTTTTTCTTAAATTAAAGAATATGATATATTAATTTAAGGTTTTAATTTATAAAGAAATGATTTTTTCAAATTAAAAAATATGAATATTAATTAATTAGTTTAATTTATAAATGCAAGATTTTTTTGACAATTAAAAAAATTAATATGATATATTATTTTTAGGATTTCATTTATAAACGAAATGTTTTCATAATATTTTTTAGTAATTTTAGTTAAATCTGAAAAAGTTTATTTGTTTAATTATAAAATTTAGTATTATAGAATTTTTAGGGTTAAATTTATTTTTACATCCAAAATATATTTTAAACAACAAAAAAATATATATTTAGTCAAATTTATATCACTAAATACCTTAATTTGTATCTAATTTTTAATCTGACTTTTTATAACTAAAATTAAATTAAATTCAAATAATATAAGAGGATACCTCTCACCCCTAAAATTAAAATAACCACGACAACATAGTGAATATCTAACTTTAATCTCAATTTTAAAAGGATACCTCTCAACGCTAAAATTAGAGTAATCACAACAACATAATTAGTAAATTCCCCTGCATCATAGTTCGACAAAATATGATGTGGTTCGTAGAATAGATGCGTAACATAGTGGCGCATGTTAAGGGACACACATCTTTAAACACAAATTGACAGTTGCGGGAGCAGTTGTCTTTAACTGTAATTTCTTCTACCGGATTCCGTCACCGGAATCTCCAAAAAGTCGCATTATAGACAACTCCGTTGCGGAATGCCATGCACACAGAAGAAAAACAGAAAATTCTAGATTCACGGGTTATTTAGGTTTTACAGGTTAGACTCATAAGTGGGTGGGTCGTATATAAGAGTAATAACAATTTTGATATTACTAGGATGAATTGTATGCTATCATAGGAGCAATCCCAATTTTAAATGCAAGTTATAAAAGGATGATTGGCTCTCGTTGATGGATTAAATATTATGTTTTTTTCCAGGTAGATAATCCAAATCTTTGAAGTCCAATTTTGTAGGAAGAAAAAAAAGGAGTGCAATTGTGTAGGAAGGGAAAAAAGGAAATGGGAGTAATTGTAAAATTGGAAAATTTATAGAAAATGGTTTTTAAAAGGAAATTGATTATTCTATAATAAAATTTTAATTATTAAATTTTTAAATATATATCTTTTATTTTTTCAGGGAATTTTTTTATATAAATAAATTTTGAAATTAAGAAAAATCAAAATCATCGGATGCAATGAGTGTTAAGTGGGCTATTCAAAATTATGAGAAATTAGTCAGTGATGCTACCTCTCATGGGAATGGTCATAGATGAATGACTTACTTAACCCAGTTGAATCCCAAAATGATATCTAATATAATGCACTGTGAAAATCCCCAATACTTAATTCAAAAGAGTGAAGGGAACTCTTCTTGAATGGTTCATGAGGCACAATACTTGTTATGGTTTTGTAAATGGGGTAGCAAGCTAAGTGGGCTTTTGTGGGGAAAACTCCACAGTTAAAACTGCTTGAGCTAGAGACCATCTAGGATGGGTGACCTCCCGGGAAGTCCTGGTTACTACTGGGCTAAGTGATGATTTAAGCTATGTGATTCATTTCACTAGTTTCAATCCCACTTCACCTGATGCAATAAGTGTTAAGTGGACTATTCAAAATCATGAGAAAATTACTCAATTACGACTACCTAAGTGGACTATTCAAAATCATGAGAAATTGCAATGAGTGGTAAGTGGACTATTCAAAATCATGAGAAATTAGTTAGTTATGACTACCTCTCATGGAAATGGTCATAGATGAATGAGTTACTTAACATAGTAGAATCCTAAAATAATATCTAATTAAAAAAAATCTTAAATCTAAATTTAAGTTTTGGAAAAATATATATGTTTTAAAGGAAAAAGATGAATATAGACTTTTATTTTATTTTTTAAATTTTTTCTTACAGATTTTTTATTATCCGCAATTAAAATTTCTTACACCAAAACCATAGTTATAAGAATGGAAACGGTTTAAAATATTTATATCAATAAAAATATTAAAGATATATATCCATTTCGTAATTTAAAATATTTTATTATCTTATCGAACTCGAACTCAACAAAATTCCTAACAAATTAAACCAAAACCATGTTGTAATGAATGGAAAATGTTCTAAAATATTTTATTCAACAAAATATTTAAAAGGTATATTATCCATTTTTTTCGAATTAAAATATTTTATATTATCTTATCGAACTCAAACTCTGTTAAAGTCAATCACAGTGAAAACAATATAAATTCTCACACAATATAAAACATGAGACAACATTTAACGTGGTTTACCCAACCAATCTGGGCTATGTCCACCAAACAGAAGTATCGGCTTTTCAATTGTTCAACAAGAAATTACAAAAGCAGATTTGCACCTCTGCACTTCCTCTTACTCACATCTTACATATATATTTTTCTCTACAGGCTTACAATTTATAGATTTATAGTTGTAGAGAAGAAACTAAATAATAAATTCTATCACAACAAAATAGGATAGAATATCTCCTCATTAGAATTTGATACAATCAGTTTAGGAACAAATCCTATTGTTGGCATTATCCATGAGATTTTAGCCAAATTAATATATACAAAATCTCAACAATCTCAACCTTCACAACAATTAGCTTGATACCTCGTTCTTGTTTATTCTTTTCATTTTCTTTGCAAGCCAAGAGAAGCCAGACACCATCGTAGCTTCTCTAATAAAACTGGTTTCGTGAACATGTCTGCACAATTTTCCTTTGTATGCACTTTTTCTAGAGAGACTAGTTGTTCAGTGATAACATGTCTTACAAA
The DNA here is from genome assembly GCA_000404065.3 of Pinus taeda. Classification (NCBI taxonomy): domain Eukaryota; kingdom Viridiplantae; phylum Streptophyta; class Pinopsida; order Pinales; family Pinaceae; genus Pinus; species Pinus taeda. The sequence goes on along the minus strand of APFE030495619.1, from coordinate 7,973 downwards.
ATGGTACTTTATAGGTATATGCTTTGATTTACTATGATAGGCTGGATTTTTAGCCAAGTGAATTTCACTTTGACTATCACAAAATAACTTAATGCTGTTTTGTAACCTACCAAACTCACCAAACAAACCTTTCAACCAAACCGCTTCTTTGCAAGCATGTGAAGCAACTATGTATTCTGCTTCTGTAGTGTATAAAGAAACAATGTTTTGTAGCTTTGACATCCAGCTAATAGCTCCACCTGCAAGAGTAAAGACATATCTTGACGTTGACCTTCTCTTATCCAAATCACCTGCAAAATCGGAATCAACATATCCGCAAACAAATTCACTACTTCTGTTATAAGTGATACAATAATCACTTGTGCCTCTCAAATACTGAAGCACCCATTTCACTACTGACTAGTGTTCTTTCCTAGATTTGTCATATACCTACTGACAACCCCAACTGCATGTGAAATATCTTGTCATGTACAAATCATCGCATACATCAAACAACCTACTACATTAGCATATGGAATTCGAGACATATATTCCTTTTCTTCATTTGTGTTAGGACATCAACTTGAAGAAAGCTTAAAATGGGAAGCTAAAGGGACTGAAACTGGCTTCACATTGTTCATACCAAACCTTAAGAGTATTTTCTCAATATACTTCTATTGTGATAACCACAGCTTACCACTGCTCCTGTCTCTGAAAATCTCCATGCCCAAAATCTGTCATGTTGCTCCTAGATCTTTCATATCAAATGTCCTAGCCACCTGAGCCTTTAACCTATTGATCTTTGTAATGTTTTTGCTTGCTAAAAGCATATCGTCAACATATAATATTAAGATAATGAATATTCTATTAATTAATTTCTTAAAGTAAACACAATGATCATATTCACTTATATAATTTTGGCTCATCATGAAAGAATAAAATTTCTTGTACCATTGTCGAGGCGACTGCTTCAGACCATACAATGATTTCTTGAGCCTACAGACAAATTTCTTGTTGCGATTTTGAACAAACCTTTAAGGTTGTTCCATATAAATCTCTTCATCTAAATCTCCATGTAAGAATCCAGTCTTAACATCTAGTTGCTATAGTTCTAAATCAAGTAATGCAACTAATGCTAACACAACCTGAATTGAAACAATTTTAACAACCGGTGAAAATATCTCATGAAAGTCAATTCCTGCTTTTTGAGAAAAACCTTTCGCGACCAGCCTTGCTTTGTACCTGTCTTCTTTATCATCAACACCCCTTTTCAATCTGTAAACCCATTTACATCCTACTGTTTTTCTGTCATTGGGAAGTTCTACAAAGTCCCATGTGGCATTTTTGTATAGTGCTATTATTCCAGCCTCCATAGCTTCTTTCCACTTATCACTATTATAACCTTCTATAGCTTCCTGATAGCATAAAGGTTCATCATTATTAGTAGTTAAAGAAAATGAAATAACATAATCATTATACCTTTTAGGAGGATATCTGATTCTTATGGACCTTCTTAAAGATGTTTCTGGTTCTTCCACAATTTGTTGATGATTATCTGTAGGAACTTCTTCATGATCTTCATCTGAAACTTGTTCATCTTTACCATCATCAATATTTGAACTGGTTTCAAACTGAATATGTTGAAACTTAGATACATTTTCCTATTTCAATTTAGTATCTACATCTGGATTATCTAGTGAAGATTCATTGAATTTAACATCTCTGTTAATGATGATCTTGTGAGTAGTAGGATCCCACAATTTGTATCCCTTAATCCCATCACCATATCCAACAAAGATATATCTTTTTTATTTAGGATCTAATTTAGAACGTTGATGTTTCGGAATTAGAGCATATGCATCACAACCAAAAACTTTCAGTTTAGAATAATCACAAGGATGACCTTTCCATACCTCTTGCGGAATTTTGCATCCTATTGCAGTTGATGGTGATCGATTTATCAAATAGAAATTTGTAGATATTGCTTCTGTCCATAATTCCTTTTGCAAATTGGCGTTACTTAGCATACTTCTTGCTCTCTCTAAAAGAGTCATGTTCATGCGTTCGACAACTCCATTTTGCTAAGGAGTATAAGCAGTAGTTCTATGTCTTTCGATCCCAACTTCCTTGCAATAATTATCAAATTCCTTTGAAGTACACTCACCACCATTGTCAGTTCTTAAACATTTAATGGTTCTTCCAGTGATATTTTCTACTAATGCTCTAAACTGCTTGAAAACTGTGGATACGTCAGACTTTCTTTTCAACATGTAGACCCATACTTTCCTAGAGAAATCATCTATAAAGATACAAAATATGATGATCCTCCATATGAGGTTGTAGGAGATGGACACCAAACATCAAAATGGGTACAATTAAGGATTCCCTTACTAGTATGTTTTCCAGTTTTAAATTTCTTATTGCTTTGTTTCCCATATATACAATGTTTGCATAAATCTATCTTAAAAGACTTTAAACTAGAAAGTAACTTACGATCATTTAAAATGTTTAATCCCCTTTCGCTCATATGGCCCAACCGTTGATGCCATAGTCGAATAGAATTACTGTCGTTTTTAGATACAATTAAAGCATAATCTAACTCTGTTTCTAACTGAAAAAGATTTCCAACCTTTTTTGCTTTCATTACTAGTAGGATTCCTTTATAAATTTTCATTACTCCACCTTGAATAAAAGTTTTATATCCATTTGTGTCTAGCACTCCTAGAGAAATAAGATTTTTTCTGAGTTCAGGCACATGCCTTATATCAGTTAAGATTTTAATTGTCCCATTAAACATTTTAATCTGGATGCTTCCAATTCCCACAACATTACATGAGACATCATTTCCCATGTAAACTACTCCATCATTGATTGATTTATAAGTTTTAAACCACTCTTTATGAATGCATATGTGATTGGATGCACCAGAATCTAACAACCAATGTTGATCATGATTTAACAAATTAACTGATAAAACTTTATCACTTATACCTGAATCGGATGCCGAACCTATATCTATCGTGCTTGCTTCTTTATTTTCTATTGAAGAGTCTTCTTTGTATGTTTGCTATCTCTTCCAATAGTCCTTCTTCAAATGTCCCGATTTGCTGCAAAACTAGCATTTTAGCTTACTCTTCTTCCCTTTCGATTTTGACTGAGAGTTGTTCTGCTTACTGAGCTGTCTTTGTTTAGATCGACCTCTAACCATCATTACTTTTGATGTAAAGGTTTCTTGATTTGACATTTTTCTAGTTTCTTCCTTCATGCACAAGTTCTATAACTGTCTCTTTAGAAGAATCCTATTTGTTAAGGATTTAGTCATGTACAGCTTTTCTAGCTTTGTCCATAGACTAGCGGTAGTTTTCTTTGACATAATGCTAAATAAAACACCATCTGCCAAACACAATTGTATGCCGCTTAGTGCTCTGTCATCAATGTCACTCCATTCGTCATTCATCATGGCAAAAGGTTGTTTGGATTTTCCCATAAGTGCCTTCGCCACACCTTGTTGTATGAGTAAATCGTACATTTTAACTTTCCAGATTTCAAAGTTATTTCTCCCATTAAACTTCTCAATCTCAAATCGAGCACTTTGAGTTTTTGACATAGTTTGATTTAACTACTTCTCACACAGCACACGCTGACAACAACAGAATTTGACAGACTTATACATATAAAAGTTTAGAACAACTTGAACAATAGGATAAGTCTCTATTCACCATTGGTTACTTTGTAGGAGCCATTATCCTCTTCCTATCTCTGCCTGATAGAAACACAAACTGACTGTAACTAGAGGAATCTCACAGTGGACGTGCATGAAAATATTTTTGACCAAGTATAATGCAATGGTCAATGCTTTAAGAGACAGAAAGTTTAAATCGATTTTTTTACAGAGCAACCGATGCACCATGTTAATCGCACTGATCCAACACTGAACGTTGCAATCAAAACGCAGCTTCTTGGACCTCCTTACCGCTACCATCAACGTCACTCTGACTCTAACTCCACGCATTGTGGTTCTCGTCAATTCACACACAGTGGTTCCTAGAATTCATGCGCTGCAAATGGATCTAATGATGATGGTGTCTGGCTTGGCAGCTCACAACTCTCAGCAGCTCACAGCGTTCGACACTTCACAGATTTGAACTTGGCTTTGCAAATATGAACTCGGCCTCTACAGAATAGGCCCTCACAAACTTTACAGTGCCATTTCACAGCCTTATCATCCTCAATGCTCCAGCTCACAACATTCTTCGCCAAACAAATTTAAGTAGGCAACGTTGTCACAGTCTCCTATTTGGCCTCTGCAATGAACTACATGGCTCTGATACTAATTGTTAAAGTCAATCACAACGGAAAACAATATAAATTCTCACGCAGCATAAAACATGAAACAACATTTAATCACAGCGGAAAACAATATAAATTCTCACACAGCATAAAACATGAGACAATATTTAATCGTGGTTCACCCACCCAATCTGAGCTACGTCCACCAAACAAAAGTATCAGCTTTTCAATTATTCAACAAGAGATTACAACAACAAATTTACACATCTGCACTTCCTCTCCCTCACACCTCACATATATATTTTCCTCTACAAGTTTACAATCTATATATTTATAGATATAAAGAAGAAACTCAATAATAAATTCTTTCACAACAAAATAGGATAAAATATCTCTTCATTAAAATTTGATGCAATCAATTTAGGAATACATCCTATTGTTAACCTTATTCATGATATTTTAGCCAAATTAATATATACAAAATCTCAACAAACTCGGGTAGGAAGTGATCTTTTGTTGCGTTAATTCACTTACATTGCAGAATTATATTTTAAATATTAATAACCCAAAATCAACAATTAAAAAAAAAAATAAAAAATTAATCACGGTGAAATTGCAAATCGATGGTTAATATATTTACAAAATATTTGAACGACGTGTTATATATATAATTTAAGGTGGTCCGAATTATGAATTCCCCGATTACAAAACGATTTCATTGACCATCATAAGTCGTTCCTCCCTTTGATTTCCTGGGTGACGCCAAGTGTGATTGCACAAAAAAAACGAGGGTGTGAAAAGGAATGGAAGGAATTATAAGTGGAGTTGTTTTTAAGTATGATCTTTTGGATTTTCCAGTATTAAAATCTGGTGGAAAAATTTAAGGTGAAATCTTGATTTATTATATTTTAAAAGTCATTTCTATATACACAATAACAAAAAAATATAAAATTAAATTACAATTACCAATTATTAAATATTACAATTTTTTTATTAGAAATAAATCTATATTTGAACTAAAATTGTATAATTTTATTTATTTATTTATTATTTTTTTTAATTTAGTATTTCTATATAACACAATAACAAAAAATATAAGCCGTATCAAAAATTGTATAATAATAATAATAATAATATATATATATATTTTAATTAAATTGGTCATTTCTATATAACACAATAATTAAAAAAATATAAGTTTTAAGAAATAGTTTAGTATTTCACTTAACGGTAGGTTACTAGGTCAAATCTCTTTAACCTTTTTGGAGTTAAGTTGTGCTAGTTAAGCTAATCTTAGTTTATCAGTCTCTATACATCGACTCCTTGTTATCATTAGAGGTTGTGAAAGATAGGTGAAGCTTATATCTTGAATGTTGTGTTCTGTAGTACTAGTGATCAAGAAATCTACTCGTGTTGGAATAATAGATTCAACACCATCAACAAATCTACTCAAGTTGGAATCATTTTTTACAATAGAAATAGATTAACACCATCAAAAATCGAAAAAAAAAAACCAAAATCTTGACAATTATAACTCAGATTTCCAAACTACACTGCAGATTTCCTCAACGCCTTCCCGTACTTGTAGTCAGATTCCGACAAAGATGCAAATATGAGCAGCCCGACGACATAAATGGAAGGGCACATTTCAGCAGTGCTCACAACCTTTCCTTCCTTGAGAGCTTTTACTTGTTCTGGTTCCAATTCCTGGCATGTATTTATCAGAATTCCACGAGCTTCATGGAGACGAAGGGAATGTTGAATGAACTAGTTGAACAAAACATTAGATCTATCTTTAAGATGTCTCGGCAAATTTATTCTAGAATTGGCAGAAGGCCTGACACTTTGATCGGAAAATTGACATCTTTGAAAGAAATTTCAATTTTTTGGACCAGTGTTGGAAGGTAGAGCATGATGCAAAGAAGAGAAGTTGGAGAAGTGAAGAATATGTAGGAGGGTATTTCTAGTTTGGGGGTCACATCCAACATGTGTGTGCAAAAAAAATCGATTATGAAAGTGCAGACAGGAATGATTGAAATGGTAGTGAGAGCATCTTCTACTAATATTTGAGCCTTCTCCAATAGTATGAGCATGCGTACCAAAAACTACATCCCAACATGATCTCCACTGATCTGAACATCAGGGAGCTCTATGAAGCGGATCATGCCCCTTGATGAAGATGACAGGGCTTTATGAGGAGAGGCCCCCACCCATTTGACGATGAAGAAGATGACAGAAAATCCATGGTAGATAGTGAGCCACTCTGCAAATTCGAGCAATGGGATGTGATGGCCCGACCCAAACCCTGGGAATATTGTCACATGAGGCTTTTGACTCTGTTGTTGCCACTCCATGAATGTCTCTCTAATTCAACCACCAAATACTGAGATTTGAAGGGTGGGTTCTGTAAAGACGAAACATTAATTACAGTTTTGTTTTTTTTTTTTCTTTTCAGTACAAAAGAACAATGTTTTCATTAAAATAAAGAGAGTATATATGTCATGTTTTTTTCTCCACATACCTTTATAGCTTGTTTTTCTTTTTTCCTATAGTAGGATTATAGATAAAAATAGATAAAATTTTATATATTTGTCTTGTGATTGGTTCAAAACCAAATATTACATTATTGGCATACAAAATTTACTATAATTATCTTCGGATATGATTTACAATAGTTCATAGTATTTCTGAGACTAACCCAGTTACATTACAGTTTTTTACCTAACCTCACAGAACTTCAAAAAAGGAGGTCTGTTGTCTGGTTTTACTCCATATAAATGTGCCCAAATGAAATGCTTTGAGAGGAGTCTTCTAAGTTCCTAATACTGCTCATCCAATTAGATAGGATTGGTAGGCTGAAAATAGAGCTCCCTTTAACCCAATCTATTATGCCTTTTGCATCTCCATAGATATGCACTGTCTCTTGCCCACATGAAAAAATCCCCCACAAAGCAATAATTATTGTTTATGCCTCTGCCTCCCTCCCACCAAAGGTGGTAAAATCTTCCTGGCTCAATCACTAAATGGGCTCCACATCCACAGTCCCTTTGTTTGCATGCCACATGGAAGAAACCTACCAAAAGATCCTTCCAAATGTCCTTATACATTATTTGCCTCTTTTTTTGTATGCTTCTTTACTAGACCAATTTCTGCAAAACATGTCGATGCCTTTATGATGACAGCTCTACCATTAACCTCTTTCTGTTCAAATAAATGTGAATTCGGGCATCTCCATATTGACCAAAAGATATAAAAAGGAAGAGACATGAATTCATTTTGTGACTTGAATGAAGATAAAAAACAAATTTCTAAAAATTGTGAGTATCATTCTTGGATGATGTTCAATAAATCCAAGGCGCCTTCCCACACTACTGCTGCAAATGGACAAAAGCAAAAAAGATAAATAACTTCCTCCAAACCTTATTTACACATCAGGGATATGTTTGGGCCTATCAAACTGTAAAAAAGATTATTCCACTTCAAGATTCTATCATAACTCACTAACCAACTAAAACATATTAGCTTGCAACTAACAACCCAACCCCAAATACCTAATACCTATTTTAGCTAGCAAGTAACAACCCAATCCCAAATGCTTGGTTACTATTTTAGCTCGCAAGAAACAACCCTATCCCAAATGGCTTGGATAAATTATAGTTATAAAATCCCAAATGCCTTGAATAAATTGTGGTTATAAAATAAAT
>APFE030495616.1:0-20882 GCA_000404065.3 Pinus taeda | reverse complement strand
CAACGAAGGGGGGGGGGGGGTCCGCCCCACTTCTAACCCCCCCGTTAACTATGTGGGCTAGTCGTGGAAAGAATATAACAGAACCCAACATTCTCCCACTTGTTGTTTTCTTTCCACAGGGGGGCCACACGAGAGCTTAGTCATTTATCCATCCCTGCAATGATGGATAAATGACTAACTTGCTTAACAATTATTTCAGGGTCCCCATATACCTGCAAATATTTAGCGTTTAATCCAATGGATTTGTACAAGCCTTGAATTAATGCTTCATATTCGGCAGTATTATTCGTGCATTGGAATTCGAGTTTGCAAGCTAGCATTGTTTTCTCTCCTTGCGGATTTATTAAAATGCAATATGCTCCTGCACCATCGTTTGATTTTGAACCGTCAAAGTATAGAGTCTAGAATAAAGAATGATCTAAAGTTTTATTACTAAAATTAATACATTTAGAAGTGTCTGATTGAGAAAAATTTCCAACCTGAGAAGTAACAATATCTTCTGGGAAAGGTTGGCATTGAATGAGCCAAGAAATGATTCAACAGAATAATTTCCAATAATATTATTAGTAAAAATCATAGGATCGTTTGGTCCTTCTAATTCAGTGACTATACGTTTCATTAATTTTTCATGATCAACTCTAATTTGATTTGGTTTACCATTGTACAGTAACCACATGTGTGACCAATTGGTTGCAAAATATCCATGTAGTTTCTTAGACCAATCCTTGCTTAAAATGAGAACATAAAATTCAGGGATGTCTGCCACTAAGACATCAATCACTTGCAGTACCTTTGGGTTGGATGATAATTTAATTGATACTGATAACATTTCTCCAACAACTTCGAATTTTGTTCTATATAATTGGACTATATGTACTTCTTCTTGAAGATTCTTTCAAATGCATGCCAAGTCAAATCATCCTGATGTATTTCGTTGACATTCTTCATGTCTTCCCACCAAATATCTTCTTTACATCTGAGACTTAAAAGGGCTATCCTTTCTTTCATGTTTTCTGAGTAATCATGCAATCTAAAAAACTTCATCATGCCAAGCAACCAAGTCTCCGAATCTTGAGACTCCTTCATCTCTCCATCAAAGTTAGGTGGCTTTGCCTTCTTGAACTCATCCAGAAAGTATCCCCTATCATTCCTCCTGTACAGATGATAATGATGATGATCATGATGTCTATGAGAACTAGAACTAGAGTAATACCTGTGTCTGTCACCCCTCCTATCCGAAGTGTCCAACATCCTGCCATCTTTGATAGTGTCAGATCCATCTGACCTATGTCTACTATGAGACCTACTACCATATGCCCCATTAGTTCTGTCCTCATGTCCATGGTTGATAAAAAGAGTTCCCTGTCACTGCAAATATGACAAAATTTGAAGTAATATCCTAGTCACCTCTGCTTGCTTCTCTTGTGCCTGCCTAATTTTGTCATTGTTTGCTTTGCAACTCCTTATTTCTTCCTTTAGGCTTCTCAATGTGTCTGTTAGGTCAGAAGAGTTCCCCACACCATGCTACCCATCTGATTCATAGGGATATTCTATGTAGTTGTTGGGCATGGAATCCCCCCAAAGCATGTTTTGGGGCTTAAAGCCCAAGTTTTGATCGAATCTTGTTGTAAAGCTTTGCGAATTGCGAGCATGGTGCGCAAAAGTATGATAGAGTCACATGGTTGTCCACCCTAGTTTTGCAATGTAATGTCGGCTGGATAGACCTACCCATGGTTTGTGGATCGTGGTGTTTTATAAATAGAGCAAGGCTCTAAGTGTAAAAGAGGGAATAGAGGAGGATGAAAAGTCTGAAGGATTGAGTCGTAGTGTAGAGTGTGTCTGTGGGTCGTAGAGTAGGAGAAGGCTCTATAGCTGAGTGTGTAGAGGCCTAGTAGTTCGCAGCTAATTGCATGGACCCCTGCAGCTGAGTGCACAGGGTGAGTCGAATCTGTAACTGTGGAAAGAATCAATAGAGAGAAGTTTTGCTACAATTCTATGTATCTTTTCCTGGTTTGATGCATGATTGATATAGTTTGCAAATATATTGTTTATTTATTGCACAGACCTGTATGAATGTTTTGTATTGTTAAGGATAACTTAAGACACTTAAGTAGGTGAAGGTGCTTAAACAATAATGGAAGATAAATAAGATCTCGGTTAATAGTGTAGAGCACAACCCTTGGTTAGGGCTGTGCAAAGGCAGTTTGTCAGGCCGCGAGGAATGAGAAAGTGTGCGAAGCCACCTGCATGCAGGGACAAACAAAGGATCATTTTATCTCATCAGACATCTCCAGGGTGCAGAAGCCTAGTTCTAGCACCCTCCCATACTACTTCAGGTGAGACCTCAGTCTACGCTCTGCGTACTGTTGCCGAAAGGGCCAGTAGTACCAGGATTTGTTTAGCTAATTAACTCTGAATTTGGGTCAGGCCCCAACAAGCTGACAAATGGTTCTGTTGGCAGGACTGAGATCTGCATAGAGATGTCTGATTTCGTACCATTGTAATCCGACAAAGAAAGGAATTGAAGAGTGGTTGGACAGAAAGATTCATGATTTCGCGGTGCAGGAAAACAAGAATCCGTGATTATCAAAGGAAGAGTGGTTAGATTTCTACTTATATACAGAAATCTATGAAATTTTATTTTCATTCTTCCCTACTGAGTTGTACGAGTGGATCGCACGGACAACAGATAGCCAAGGAAGGTGTAAACTTGACAAACTTATTGTGTGGACTCCAGAATTGGTGAGCAGAATGGAAGCATCGGAAGATAAGATCACGCGCACTATCAATCACTGGCTGGATCGAATCATAGGAGGGTTCATAACCGAACTCGCGGTAGATACTTTGGCTAGCTATAGCGAGGTAGAATGACACTTCCTCAAGGGATCGTGAGGTAAGTACGTTAAATATTTCAACACTTGGATTAAAATGCTACTGTGTGAAAAGTAGGTTATGCGAATAAATTGATGTTTGGGGCTATGCAGAGTGGGAGGATCTATAGAAACGAAGGTAGCAAAGAACTAGAAACTAGCCCCTTGATTTCACCTCTGCAAGGAGGTGAAGAGGAGCTTGCAAAGGTTTCACCAAGAAGTGCGATCAATCTGATAAAGCAGAGAATTATGCGCATACCACCCCCACCCATACCACCACCAGTTTCACCATATTCACCCCCGACTTTTCCCATACCACCTCTGCCACCACCATGAAGTAGTATAGCCAGCGAGATAAATATCAGTGTTCAAGGCAGTAGGGAATGAAAATCTAGAATAATTTTGGTTCGTGGTAAAAGCTGTATGGGAAGCATAGGGTGTAATGGACGATAATATAAAGAAGGAAACATTGGTCAACACTCTGAAAGATCACGCGCTGATCTGGTACATTAAGCATTCCAATGACAATCTGAATGCAGGGATAGTGGATATCCAAGCTGTGCTAAACAAGGGATTTAGCGGGCCAAAATCGGAGGCATATTCGATCATTGGATTCAAGGAAATCACCATGCTATCAGGTGAAACTCCATGGGAGTTGGATGAAAGACTGAAGTGCACAATTCACGAAGCAAACATGACCTTATAAGATGGGAAACACCGTGAATGGTTTGTAGCCTCGTTAACATCGCATCTACAGAACACACGGTCACAATAAAGGCTAACCACTCAGGCTGAGGATTTGGAGGTCATAATGAGATTTCATGAGACTCTGATACAAATTCCTAACCCAAGAGTGCAGCAGATTCATGCACAATTGAAAAACTTGTGCCTTGAGATGCAGAGTTTGAAACAAGACAGGAGGGCTCGTCCAGAAGTGCACAACGAGGTATGGTGCATAAAGTGCAAGGGCCAGGGGCACGACAAGGACCACTACCTGGTGTTCGTGAATTACCTCACGGGAGGAGGACCAATGCCATTAAGACCAGAGTCACAACTAGGACCAAGTGCAGCGCCTACATTATGGTGCGCGATTTTTCAAATAGGTGGAAAACATGCTACAGGTAACTGCCATCTACTACAGAAGTATACAGAGAATTCCCAACAGTTGTTATGTAATTTCTACAGGTTAGTAGGCCATGATGAGAATACCTGTAGAAGTTATGAATTGATGATGGATCAGACTCCTACCTATAGAGTTCAGGCCAAAACACGACCCCTCGATTAAAATGCAGGAATGATGTGCACTGGATTTCAAGGGTGTGGACGAGGCCGAGGTGGAATGGGACCAGGAAGAGGTCACTGAAAGTTGATATGTTACAATTACGGAGGGCTGGGGCATTATGCTTGCGATTGTACAAATCCAACGAGACCATCATGCTTATATTGTACATGTTAGCTTTGCTGCAAAAGGCCCACAAATTGATCCATATAGGCTCTTAAAGTCTCCAAATTTGCTTAAAATCATGCCAATGGATCCACTAATGGTCTTGAAATCTTCAATTTTTTCTTAAAGATCACCCAATTATCAAAATCCGTGCAAGAGGAGAGCCCTTGGAAGGGCAGAAATGCATTTCAGGAAGAAAAATGGATATATTTTCAAGCCCAGGGAAGGACCATTTTTAATGTATTTCATGTATTTTTGTTGTGTAACAAAAATATGAAGGGATCATTGGTCAGTGCGATTTTGATAAGCCCCGAACCTGAAAGGGTCCGAGAAGTGGAATGTATGATATCTGAAGTCTGCGAAAGCATTCTTTCATGATTTTTTTCGGTATTTTCGCATATTTCATTATAGAAGGGAACTACATAGGCCAGGCCAAATGCGACTTGTGATGGCGACGAGGGCAGACCTGATGGGTAATTAAACCATATTTTAGGACTTTTGAAGTCCAGAATACACAAAGAGGGCGGGATTTATCAGTGTTTCAACTTTTTTTCTGTTTATAACCAAAACAATCATTGTTTGTAGTTTAAAGGGAAACAAAAAGGCCCCAAGACCGATTTCACCATATAACAACACCCATGAGACAATTTGTTGGGAAACAAAGCCTAGAAAGGGAAAGAGAAGGGCCACAACATGCTGCCACCCAAAACAGAAAGATCAGGGAGCTCAGACAGCGCAACAACCACACTAACAAATGTTATGGAGCATCTCTGGCACAGGAAAACTCCCAGACAGCGCAACAAGCCACAAAAAATATCTGAAAGCGGTTACTTTGTTGTCAGAAGCAAAAAAATATGATCCCATGCTTGCCTAGAGGGCATCAAATCAGTTAACAATGCATATCAGGTAGATTAAGACTCCGAGCCTCTTAGAGCTTAGGAGTGTTGTAAACAGGTTATAAATAGTTTAAAATAAGATGTAATAGAGGTTCAGCTTTTGGAGATTATTCCTCCTCTATTCATTCAAGCTTCTCATCTTCGTTCTAGCAATATAAGATTCTTTTGCCATTATATGTTCAATGTCCATTCTCTTTGTTGTTCTATGCTTGCAATTGAACAATTTGTTCATGTTTTCTTTGTGTCTAAGGCTAGATAACTTTCATCTTATCTCTGCTTTGATATATTAGATTTGCAAGCTTCTTTTCTGCCTGTAGCTAGCCATCCATATGTGGTCATAAATGCATCTGCTAGTACAGTCAGTATTCTCTTTTGTTTCCTGTAGCTAGCCATTGATGTATGTTTATGTATGCAATCTGCTGGTATAGTTAGTATTTTCCATCTATCCATTGAATTTATAACTTATTGAGCAATAGTGGTCTAAAGCCTTGTATTGGTGAGAGCGTTCATGCATACATTGAATGAAAACATAGCTGAAATGGTTATCTAACTTGATCTAAACCATCATTTATTCCAATTTTTGAGAGAACAATATTGAAGATTATATGTTACTAGGCATCTCTGAGCTATAACCTAGGAGAGTTTCTTGGAGTGATAACATAATTGGCACCACTGTTGGGGAGAGGAAACTCAAGCTCAACTTCCATGGGAAACAACATAGATCCAACTTTGATGATAGACAAGGTCTGGGCATGTTTTTGGTTGTAATCATCTATCTGGCGACTCTACTAGAGGCCGAACCTCTTGGTGACTCCACTTCATAGTTCTCCCTCATTTTTTGAGGCATACTTGGAGAAATCCTCAAAAGCTACAAGTTGACCCAGTACCTAACCCTGAAAAAATATCAAAGAGAGAAAGGTATTTTAGAAAGGAGGATCAGGTTCAGGTAAACCTAAACAATCTCCTATATCTCTTCAAGAAAGGCCTGTAATAGAACAAATACATGTTTAGAGTATAGCATCTAATACTAGCAGTGAAGAAAAACTCTTAGAGATTCATAAAGCTCCTTATTCTTTAGGTTCTCCTTTTGCTTTAATCCCAAAAGAGACCTCACCTCCTACCCATCATACTCCTTTAGTCCTGTCAGTCACTCCTTAGCCATATATCATTCAGACTGCCAGTACTCTTTTAGCCACCACAACTATGGCAGGTCCACAAGCACCTACCAAAATGAAAATAATCATAGCTGCTAGGTATGGACCTCTAATACTGCCCACTCCTTTGAATGCCATGCCTACTGGAGAATATTATAAATATAGGCCTAAATTCATTGGGACTGAATGTGTTACTGCTGAAGAACATCTTGAGTCATTCTATAGCTATGCTGATAATCTAGACATTAGTGAAGATGATGTGTGGATGAGAGTCTTCGTCCAAAGCCTAGATGGAGAGGCTAGAAAATGGTTCAGAGAACTAACCCCAAGATCTATAGCAGATATTGAAGCTTTAGATGATGAATTCCTAAAGCATTGAGGGGATAAGAAGGATCTCCTCTACTACCACATTGAGTTTGGGAACTTAAAGAGGGAAAATGGTGAGTTGCTGTCTGATTTAATAAGAGGTTTAACCGTATGTAAAACAAGATACCAGCTGAAGTAAAACCCACTACTACCTCTGCTAAACTCAACTATGCCAGTGCTTTTGATTCTGACTTCTGCCTACTGTTGAGAGAAAGGCAATGTGCTACTTTGGCTGACATGCAGGATGCAACCTTGGAAGTGGAATCAAACACCATGGCTACAGAGAAGCTCAAGGGAAATGTTGATAGAAGAAGATAGAGGGGCAAGTCTTCATCATCCTCTAATTCTAAGATAGATAAAATGACCAAAATGATCAAGTCATTAGCCTCTGAAATCTCTAAATTGAAGGTTGAGCAGTACCTGGGGAAAGGAAGAGTGCCTAATACCTTTGCTCCTAGAAATCCAAATCCAAATCCATATAAAAGAACAAATGAGCAGTTGCATATTTTGCAAAGAAACAAAGATGCAAATGAAGACCAAAGGGTGAAGGCTCCTTTTCAAAATGCAGTCATGGAAGAAGAGCAGTTTGAAGAAGATGATGAGATCCATTGTCTGGAAGATAAAGGCAATGCTTTCTTTTTGACCTCAGCTGCCTATGAAAAGTCATTATGCAATGACTAAATCAGCTAAGAATGGGATGGTGAAGCTATTCTACAAACTGTAGATTAGCAAAGATATAATTTGAGGTCAAAGATAAATAATGCCAAGGAAACTCCTGCTCAAAGAGCTGCTGTCCTTACAATACAACAAGCTAATAAGAAAAAACAACTGGCAGTTGATCCCATCATCTTCAAAGCTCCAGCTCATGAGGTAAGAGGCCTTGACAAGTCTCCTTCTCCTTTCAGTTTTCAATCAGAAATTTAGAAGCTAAGAATACCTATGCCTCTGATTGAACTAGTGAAGAATGAGTCCTTCAAAAGATCCTTCCTCGAGGCCCTTGAGCCTAAATCCATCCAAGCCTCCACTGACTATGTAAATTTGCAAGATGACAAGCCAACTGTTATTCTCAGCCCAATGATTGAAAATTGTGAAGACAACTCCCCATCATTCTATGTCTCTTTGACTATTCATGAAAAAATCCTTCACAACTGCCTTTTGGAGACTGGAGCCAGCCATAATCTACTGCCCAAGGCTGTCATGGATAAGTTGGGTCTTGACATTAGTAAGCCTTATCATGACCTATTTTCTTTTGACTCTAGGATAGTGAAATGCCTAGGATTAATCAAGGATCTAGCCATCACTTTGTCTCAGCTGCCTATGAAAAGCATGATCATGGATATTGTGATAGTTGATGTACCCCACAAGTTTGGGATGTTACTTTCCAAAGGTTGATCAAGAGATTAGGTGTATCATTACAAAATGATTTGTCTTATTCTACTGTCCCAATTTTCGGAGGTGAGAGCAAGAGATTATACAGAGAGGCGCAGTTGGCTTATATCATCAGCGATGAGAAGAACCCTACTAATCATCCCATCTATGCTATTGACACTAATTTTGGAGCATGTATTCTTCATATTGAAGAATCCCAGTGGGCCTCCACACAGCTTAAAAAACTAGTTTGCCAAATCGCTGAAGAAGAAGGCCCGCAGATTTGGGACATGTTCTTCGATGGAGCTTGCTCTAAAGAAGTTGTAGGGGTAGGTGTAGTCCTTATGTCCACAACATAGGAATATATCCATTTATCTTTCAAATTAACCTTTCAGGTCACAAACAACATAGCAGAGTACGAAGCCTTGATTCTAGGCTTAAACACTGCTAAAGAAATGGGTATCAAAGGCCTGAAAGTGTTTGGAGA
Organism: Pinus taeda; assembly: GCA_000404065.3. Lineage (NCBI taxonomy): Eukaryota > Viridiplantae > Streptophyta > Pinopsida > Pinales > Pinaceae > Pinus > Pinus taeda. The sequence goes on along the minus strand of APFE030495616.1, from coordinate 12,297 downwards.
TGCATACCTCATTATTCAGCAGGTCAATAAAACTTTCCAAGCTAAGAATCCAAGGCTGAAAGAATACAGAGATGAGGTATGGAGGCTCAAGGATTCTTTTAATGATTTCATCATTTCTTATATTCCAAGAATGAAGAATCAGCTTGCCGACTCCCTTGCTGTGTCTGCTAGCACATTTATTCCTCCTTTGCCTCCTAAATTGACATATGAAGTTCAGGTAAAATACAGGCCGTCTCTGCCTGACAATGTCAAATATTGGAGAGTTTTTGAAGACAGTGAGGAAATTAATAGGTTTTTGCAAATCATTGAGGATTTTTCTGAAACACACATCGATCAGGAAAATGAAGCCATGGGAGAATGTGACCAGCCCAAGTTAAGAAATGAGATCAGCCGAGGAAGCATCATCCAGTTGCGTAGTAACCATATACCAAAGGGATTAGTGCCTCTAGAGAATATGTTCGACCTAAACGATGTGCCATATAAGCCCGCCGAAACAAAAAATGAGTCTATTGTTCATAAACACAATATAGGGAGCCCAACCCATCAGAAACACATAAATCTGTCACTCAATTGTCCTCTGCCCATAATTCCGACTATTGCACCCTCATGAAGCAATTTACTGATATTTTTTCCTGGGAATACAGTGATCTCAAAAACTATGATACGAACATCATTCAACATAAGATCCCACTGGAAAATAACACCACCCCTTTTAAGCAGAAATTAAGACCTATCAGCCCTCTCTTATTGCCTTTGATTGAGAAAGAAATCAAGAAGCTGTTGGATGCCAAAATCATAGTTACCCTAAGGTACTCAAAGTCGATAGCTAACATTGTGGTAGTAAGAAAGAAAAATGCAGAAATCAGGCTTTGTGTCAACTTTAGAAATCTGAACAAGTGGTTTAAAAAAGATAACTATCCCCTGCCTAAGATGGAACACTTGCTGCAAAGAGTTTCAGGGCCTAGAGTCATGTCTTTCTTAGATGGATTTTCAGGTTAAAATTAGATTGTTGTACATCCTAAAGATCAGGAAAATACCACCTTCACTACTCTTTGGGGCACTTTCATGTACTCCAAGATGTCTTTCAGACTGATGAATGCTGGGGCTACTTTTCAGAGGGCCATGGACATAGCCTTCATGGGAGAGAAGGACAAATTTGTCCTTATTTATCTTGATGAAATAATAGTCTTCTCCAACAGCCACAAAGACCATTTACAACATTTGAAAAAGGTCTTCCTAAAGTGTAGACAGTTTGGAATTTTAGTGAACCCAAAGAAGTCACAATTTGCTCTAGAAGAAGGCAAACTTCTGGGACATATTGTTTCTGCTGAAGATGTGAAGATTGATCCAACAAGGGTTCAAGCCATTCAGACATTGTCCATCCCAAGTTCAAAAGGGGACATTCAATCCTTCCTGGGTAAGATTAACTTTGTAAGGAGGTTCATTCCAAACTTTGCAGAGCTAGTAAAGCACATCACTTCCATGCTGAAGAAAGGACAAGAAATAAAATGGACAGATGCTTCAAAAAGCTCTTTTGAAGCCATCAAGCAAGATATCATGGAAGCTCCCACTCTAATCAGCCTAGATTACACTAAGGAGTTTTGTATCTTCTCTTTTGCCTTTTATGATACACTTGCAGCAGTTCTGTTGCAGAAAAATGATGAAGGCATAGAGCACCCCGTGGCCTTTTCAACAAAATTTTAAGGGATGCTGAACTAATGTATGACCTTATTGAAAAACAAGCTTATGCTCTCATAAAATCTTTAAAGGCATTCATAATTTATATTTTTCATTCCAAAGTAGTTTCATATGTACCTTCAACCTCAGTAAAAGATGTCTTAACTCAGCCAGAGGTGAAGCCCACTAAGCTTGTCAAAGGCCAAGGCTTGGATAAAATTATGGCTAAAGAAAATTGCAGCTTGTTAAACATAAATTCCATGGGTCTAAATCCAGATGATGAGCATACAGAGGGAGCAACAGAAGAGCAAAAGAATAATCAGTATTTGGCTGAAAATCTAGCCACATGTGAATGGTATTACAACATAGTTCATTTTTTGCAAAAGCTAGAAGTCCCTCTATGGCTTATCTCAAGTCAAGCTCGTGCCATTAAACTCAGATCAGCCAAATTCTATATTGATAAAAATATGCTTTATTGGAAAGACCAATTAGGAATCCTCTTGGGGTGTCTAGATAAAGAACAATCTGTGGAAGTCATACACCAGTTCCATTCTAGCATCTGCGGAGGGCATCATTATTGGAAAACCACAACTCAAAAAATCCCGAGGGTTGGATATTATTGGCCTACTCTGTTCCCTGATGTATTTTCTTTTGTAAAAGCTTGTGACAAGTGTCAGAGGTTTGCAGGAAGACAACAGCTAAAATCTCTGCCCTTGAAAATACATGTCAATGGTCCCTTCCAGCAGTGGGGCTTGGAATTTATAGGTGAGATCAACCCACATTCCAGTGGCCAACACAAATGGATCTTAGTGGCCAGTGATTATTTCACCAAGTGGATTAAGGCTATACGCACTAAGAATTCCAATCATCAAGTTGTCATAAAGTTATTGAATGAGAATATTTTCACTAGATTTGGTTGTTCAACCAAACTAGTCACTGATAATGCAACAGCTTTCAAGGCAAAAGAATTGGTGGACATGACTGAATCCATGGGCATTCAAGTGGTGTATTCTACCTCCTATTATCCTCAAGGAAATGGCCTGGTAGAATCATCTAACAAGAGTCTGGTAAGGGTAATAAAAAAACTATTAGAGGACAAAAAAAAGAGTTGGGATTCCAAGTTGAAGTTTGCACTATGGCTTGACAGAGTTACCATCAAAAAGTCCATAAGGAATTCTCCATTCAAACTGGTTTATGGAGTTGATGCTATTTTCCCCATCCAACTCATTCTCCATGTGGCTAAGTTCTTGCAAGAAGAACAAGATGAAGAGAATGATATGGTTAGAAGAATGAATAACTTGGTTGAACTACATTAGATTAGAGAGCAACTGGTTGAGCAGTCAAAAGCTCATCAAAATAAAATCAAAGAAACCTTTGACAGGAAGGCAAAGGTGGGCAATTTACAAGTTGGTGATTGGGTGCTTACATGGGATGCATTTAAGGAAAAGAAAGGTAATCATGGCAACTTTGAATCCTTATGGATAGGTACGTTTGCCATCGCTCAAATTCAACAGAACAATACATTCATTCTGCACAGTCTAGAAGGAGGAGATACTTTTGGTAGCCCAATAAATGGGCGGTTCTTGAAACTTTATTTTGTTTAAGGATTTAAAGCATTGTCATTGTAAATATGTTTTTCCAGTTTTTATTTCATTACAAAATAGACTCCATGCCCAATGGAACACTAGAAGGAAGATTTGACTTTGTTTTTTCAGGACAGGCATTGATCTGTGATCCTTGAAACCTCACACGGAGGATTTCATCCCCAAAAGGAGCTAGTGTTAGCTTTGCTGGAAAATGGCCCACAAATTGATCCATATAGGCTCTTAAAGTCTCCAAATTTGCTTAAAATCATGCCAATGGATCCATTAGTGGTCTTGAAATCTTCAATTTTTGCTTAAAGATCACCCAATGATCAAAATTTGCGCAAGAGGAGAGCCTTTAAAGGGCAGAAATGCACTTTCGGGCAGCAAAATGGATATATTTTCAAGTTCGTGGAAGGCCCATTTTTAATGTATTTCATGTACTTTTGTTGCATAATGAAAATATGAAGGGAGCATTGGCTAGTGTGATTGCGATGTTTCGGGTCTGGGAAGTGGGATATATGATATCTGAAGTCTGCCAAAGCATTCTTTCATGCATTTTTCAGTATGTTCACATATTTCATTATAGAAGGGAAATACACAGGCCAGGCTGAATGTGACTTGCGATGGTGATACAGGCAGACTTGATGGGTAATTAAACCATATTTTATGACTTTTGAATTCTAGCATACACAGAGAGGGTGGGATTTATCAGTGTTGCAGCGTTTTCGCTGTTATAACCAAAACAGTCACTGTTTGCAGTTTAAAGGGAAACACAAAGGCCCCAAGACCTATTTCACCATATAACAACGCCCAGGAGACAGTTTACCAAGAAACAGAGCCTGGAAAGGGAAAGAGAAGGGCCACAACACACTGCCACTCGAAACAGAAAGATCAGGGAGCTCAGACAACACAATAGCCACACCAACAAACGTTATGGAGCATCTCTGGCACAGGAAAACTCCCAGACAATGCAAAAAGCCACCAAAAATACTTGAAAGCGGTTACTCTGCTGTCAGAAGTAGAAAAATCTGATCCCATGCTTGCCTAGAGGGAATAAAATCAATTAATAATGCATATCAGATAGATTAAGACTCTGAGCCTTATAGAGCTCAGGAGCATTGTAAACAGGTTATAAATAGTTTAAAGTAAGATGTAATAGAGGTTCAAATTTTGAAGATTATTCCTCCTTTGTTAATTTAAGCTTCTCATCTTCATTCTAGCAATATAATCTTCTTTTGCCATTATCTGTTCAATGTCCATTCTCTTTGCTGTTCTATGCTTGCACTTGAACAGTTTGTTCATGTTTTCTGTGTCTAAGGCCAGATAACTGTCATCTTATCTTTGCTTTGATATATTATATATGCAATCTTCTTTGCTGCCTGTAGCTAGCCATCCATATTTGGTCATATATGCATATGCCAGTAGAGTCAATATTCTCTTTTGCTGCCTGTAGCTAGCCATTGATGTATGTTTATGTATGCAATCTGCTGGTATATTCGGTGTTCTCTATCTATCCATTGAATTTATAACTTATTGAGAAATAGTGGTCTAAAGCCTTGTATTGGTGAGATCGTTCATGCATACATTGAGTGAAAACAGAGCTGAAATGATTATCTAACTTGATCCAAACCATCATTTATTCCAATAGTTCAGAGAACAATATTGAAGATTATATGTTACCAGACATCTCCGAGCTACAACCTAGGAGTGTTTCTTGGAGTGATAACAGTACACATTTTGATCATGAGATGGAGGACTATCCCACACTAATAGCGAGGTTGCGTGATAAAGGAGCACTCCAACCTCCCCCGACTCAGAACCTGCAAATCATGAGGTTTGAGCTGTGCGAGGAAGAACCCAATGTAAATATCATGCTCCAGAGTGGTATTACGACAGGGGATGACAAAGGCAAGCAGCCCGAAGAAAGTTCCTGGGTTCGCAAGGCTCCAATAAAGGAACCAGAATTTGATTTGGAGCATGCTAAGGAGACATTCATGGAAGCTAAGAGGAGCTTCGTGGATGCCTCCACTTAAGGAAGTAAAGATAGATTGGAGCCAGAAATGGACCCATTGATGCTCACTACATTCTTGGAGACATACATGAAGCCGCTGCGTGACAACAAAGATGTGAAGGGGCTGCAAGAACTCATAACTAGATGTGCTGGGACCATGCCAGGAGAACCGTGCATAGTTAGGAAGCTTGGGAAGCACACGACGTGAACAAGAAGGGAGATGAGATTGACTGCACAGATAGGGGAATATGAGATGGATCAAGTGATTTTGGATCTCGGATCGGACGCGAATGTCCTGCCAAAGTAGACATGGGAGTGCATGGGCAAGCCTGCAATGCAATGGTCTCCTATCCAACTACGAATGGAGAATAAGCAAAGGATCCTACATATGGGGAGATTGCAGGGAATCACAGTAGATATCGAAGGTACAAGTGCGCTAGTAGATTTCGAAGTGATAGAGATTTTTGATGACAACAATCCCTATCCCGCGCTACTGGGAATAGATTGGGCCACTGACATGAATGGAGTGATAAATCTAAAGAAGTGCAAGATGATTTTTGAGAAAAATTCACTGCGCGTAGTGGTACCTTTAGACCCTGTGGAAGGATCACACTACACAGAGCTAGTGCACGACTATGACAACGACAATGATCTAGACTGTATCTACAAGATAACTGTGCGCAAGTAGGACTGGGTAAATCCAATCGCGGATGGACGAATCTCGTGGGAGTGCGAAAGCTCCTATACAACAGATTCTGATGAAGAGATAGAATGATGGTAGATTCAGTTACGCGAGGTAACCATGCTCAAATGTAACATGATGACAAGGTAGTTGTGCTGCGTAGCAACAAAGGTAAGGGATCTTCCGACGTATGATGGGTTAGGTGAAGTGGAGGAGTTCCAGAATAAATTTGAAAGAGAAGTGCCAGAAGAAAAGTGTTTCAACACTCTGAAGTGGGTACTGCGTGCTACACCCACAAGGTGGTGGGGTACACACCAGAAGAATTTTGAGGATTGGCGCAAATGCTGAAGGATGATGCACCTACGATTTGGGAAGCCTTCAATGTGGATAGAAGCCAAGTATGAAGGATGAAATGGCCCGTGTGCCCACCTTTCCAGATGGATACAGGCATATGGTGCGTAACCTACATGAATGCACACCATTCTTGTGGTAGGAAAAATGATCGGTAAGCAGGTGTGGGCAAGACAATGGCACATAACCTACATGAATGACTGCTCCGTTTGGAACCAGGAAGTATGGTAAGACCAAGCGGGCAAAATCATATTCATGCAGAAGCTTTTGACAAAGTAAACGAAGCAATGAACATGGTCCACCATGTGAAGCGGGCTGACTGGGACTTGCGCATACCAGCAGTTCCCTGGGCATATAGGACTGTGTGCAAAACCCTGAATGTGCAGGCCCCGCCAAGGCTAGAGTATGAAGCAACTGAAGTAAGCCCTATAATACTTGGAGAAATTAGACCGTGCATGATCGCACCAATAGATACGACGGTTTGCAGAACCTTGGCAGTAGAAATCCAACAGGGAAGCTTTAGGCTCCATGAACTTGAAAAATAAAGGGTGCGATTAAGGAAGAAAAGCACTTTGGTAGAAGTGGAAGTCAAGAAGCTAGAAGACAAGATAAGGGACAATTTTCTTGATAAGAAGACCACGAAGATAAAACAGGGTGCACACGATCATGCTGACAAGTATGAGGACTATCGCCGCGAATTGATTAGTCCGATGCCTTGCCTTGGACCACATATTACTAAGAGAATTAACTAGGGTGATGCACCGTAAATGATAAGGTGGGCGACGTTGCTAGTAATGGTAAAAGATAGCTATTTCCCAAGAAGCATGCTGGATGACTGGAGGAAACCGCACACAGGTGGCATGGCCACCTGACTAGCTGAAGTAGGAACTATATTAGTGCTCCAAGTAGTTGAAATGAAGCGCTGAACTATAAAATACTCTGCCCAGAAGCTGCGCGAGATTGGAGCTGCACGTAGAAACAAAAATTCACAAGGTCCACGACCGCGCACGGGGGGCTACGCCGCCACGTGTGTTGGCCAGAAAGTGACCATTGAAGTCACTATTCACGATGGGATGCTTGACTAGAGGCCAAATGGAGCGAGCGACAGGCATTTAAGACGTGATTTATGGGCAAGATCTGGGAAAATCTGCCGCCAAGGGAGCATTGATGAACCAGATTTGGGGGGAACGGTCAAATTCAAATTCAAAAAGCGCTATAAAATACAAAGGGCTGCCCAACAAAAAAAACTTGGTATTTGTGAATTGAGAAATTAAGCAGAGCCCTGATTGTTGTGAGCCGAGCGTTGATTGAGCCCCTGAGTTTGCGAGTGCTAGATTTGTGGACCAATACGATGGCAACAACTGGGGATGTTATGAAGAGAACCGAAATGACAGTCGGAGAGGCCATGCAGGCTCTGGCTATGGTAGTGCTCCAGAAGGAGCCGAGATTGTGGCAGAAATCCCAAAATCATCGTGCACGCCAAGCAATAAGAAGGACAAAAAAGCGATGGTTCCTGTACATATGTCCCCAAGGAACCCGCTACACAGAAAGCTGTCAATGTAGGAGAAGGGGAAAGCAGTGACCATAGAAATTGATGAAGAAGAAGAAGATCTGAAGGATCTTATCATTAGAGAGGATGAGGATGAAAGTGTGAAGGAGGACACTCAGCCTGCGCATCCGTTGAAAAAATTTCCCACGTATGTCCCCCCGGGAAAAGGGAAGGCTAAAGTGCCCAAGGACTTGGAGGAGACCAAGAGCTCGCTCCAGACCTCACTCCTCCTAGACAACATTATTTTTGAGGGTACACACCTGGCACGGGTGCCGAGCCTAAAATTTGAAGATTGGGACCTCAGTGACCACGAGAAGTTCCCTCATGTTGAGACCATTAGCCTCATGAAGCCTAAGCAGAACACCATGGTGGGGGTACCAGAATTAGAGCCGTGGAAATGGTTGCGCAGTAGTGGAAAAGGCTGGGCAACTGAACCTGCTCTGGGTGCGCACTTCCACCGCACCCCAATAACCATTTTCGTCATCAAACAACTATTCTTCTTGGTGCATGATGGGTGTTTGTGGCTGCAGGAGCTCATCCTCATCATGGCAGACCTGATTCACTGCATCTCCTAGCTTCCATTCAAAGGAGAGGACCCCGCGGACATATCGGAAGGAAAGAGTAGTGACTTGGTTGTCGCGGAGGCCATGAAGAAAAATTACAAGCTGGAAAAGAAGAAGAGGGGCTATGCCATCTCAAACATCAAGGAGAAATTAGTATGCATGGCGACCCAAATCTTGGTAGGAAAGGTCATGCGTAAGTGTCGTGCGGATGAAGTACGTGTGCTGGTGGTAGCACTGGTTGAGCAATGCGCAGAGGGAGTCTAGTTTAACTGGTCCGAGTTCCTCTGCAAGGAGTTTTTAGAAAATTTCTGTGAAGCTCAGGAACAGGGAAAAATGTTCCACTATGCATGGCTTCTACTATCCATAGTGCTCGTGGCAGGGGAATTACCAAAGGATAGTCAATTCGCCAGGATTGACAGGGATTTACCAGAGGCTGCGAAGTATGCTTCGCTCTGGGCCATAAAGGATGCTAAGAGGATCCACAACAGTAAAATATTCTGGGTGTTCATGGAGATGAACCTCAGAATGGTGATCAACCATAAGTCATGGTTGCCACCCACTGTTTACAACAGTCTGCAGAGTTTTGCATAATTCAAAGAAGACATGCATAACATTTATATTAGAGCGTGCAAGGACTCGACTAGATAGTGGACAAAGCTACCCTTCGTAGCCATAGATGATGTCATTTTCAATGTACTGGAGGCATGGAAGCCAGAGTGGTGCGCCCCAGACATCACATAGATCGAGAAGTCAGTGGCACAAAGAAAGAAAGATGAGGCCAAGTTGCACATCCCATAGTTGGCTGAAAAGCGAGGGAAGGAAGCAGCGGCAGCAAAAGTGCGGGCGGTATGGGATGTGGCACAGAAAGCAGTTGAGTAGGGAAAGACTGCTGTAGCAGCAACAACACAAGAGGCAGCCATGAAGGCAGGTGAGGGCCACACGACGCAAGGGCAGGAAGTAGAGGAAGAAGAGACAGAAGAGGAAGGTGCGGACCCACGAACCGCATCGACACAACTAAAGCACCAACACCCAATAGAGCGAGCATGGTCGCGTAAGAAGGTCGAGGCATCTAAGTTGTCTATTGACTCGATCACCCTAACGGAGGGTGATCTGCATGACATTGCTGAGACAGTGCATGATGTCACCATTGAGGCTCTCCAAGATTTCATGCAGGAGAACCAGATTGTGTTGGGGGCACTCAGATCAGAGCTGCAAGAATTACAGGCGTGCCCCCCTCAGGATGGTACCCTTTCAGCTAGCCTCACAGTCGGATCAACAACAGCAGAGCAGATGTTGCACGCGTTGATGATGAATACCATAGTGCTACCAGAAGGGGCACTAGTGACATCAAATGAGGCTAACAGACCTATGGTTAGCGCATTGAAAGGTCTTGGTCTCAATATGGCTGCACTTCCGCGAGAGACCTTATATGCTTTGCAGGATGGGATAATTGCAGAGCTACGTGCTAGGGAGAGCCGCGCACTACAAGTCCTGAGTGAGCAGAAAATCAATATGGAACAACTGAGCTTGCAGCACGACGAAGTGGTGTTGCAGAATCAACAACTGGTATAGGTGATAGACGAGGCTTGCCAAAGCATCACGGAGCTGGCCATCCTAGCAGACATACTAGCAGAGGCATGGATCCACAGGTTAGCAACAGGGGCACGTGAGGCGAGGGAAGAAATGACAAAGGTTCAGCTGGAGCTGAACCTTCAGATCACCGAGCTACAATTAAAGGCACAATTGTCCACCCTTCCAGAATTCAGAGAACAGTGCGCTAGCGCTATCATAGTAGGACTAGATGAGATTGAAGGTGAATTGCGAGACTGCACTAGTATGTTGGAAGAACCACTTGAGGTCCTCCCAAATCTGTAGGAGGACCCCAACATCTAGCGCTTAGAGATAGAGGTGCGAGAACTCTAACAATAATATTATAGTGTACGAGGAACTGTGCAAATAGTGTTCCTCACTTAGAGGCTTGCGTGGATGTAGCAAGCTAAAGCGCTGAAGGAGCAGGTGGACGGGACATGACATAAGGAAGCAATCATAAAGGTGTGCGTTCAGGCTTGGATCAACGAGGCCTTCACCATCATGACAAAAATTGAAGGCAAGCTTGCACACATGTAGGGGATGCACGTACTGATGCAGAGAAGAACTCCTGACACAAAGGTCTCGGAACAACGTATGCAACATATCTAGCAAGTAACAACTCAGTGCGCTGCTGACCTTGATGCAATTTGAGAACAATTGGAGGGACTCCACGCAAAGATCACCATGCTGATAGAGTGACTCGAGGGTGAGTCATGATGTTTGTGTTGGGGGCCTCTTGGGCATGGAATCCCCCCAAGGCATGTTTTGGGGCTTAAAGCCCAAGCTTTGACCGAATCTTGTTGTAAAGCTCCGTGAATTTCGGGCACGAGGCGCGAAAGTATGATAGAGTCATAGGGTTGTCTGCCCTAGTTTTGCAATGTAATGTCGGCTGGATAGGCCTACCCATGGTCTGTGGACCATGGGATTGTATAAATAGAGCAAGGCTCTAAGTGTAAAAGAGGGAATAGAGGAGGATGAGAAGTCTGAGGGATTGAGTCGCAATGTAGAGTGTGTTTGTGGGTCGTAGAGTAGGAGAAGGCTCTGTAGCTGAGTGTGTAGAGGCCTAGTAGTCCGTAGCTGAGTGCGCGGATCCTTGCAGTTGAGTGCGCAGGGCGAGTCGAGTCTATAACTGTGGAAAGAATCAATAAAGAGAAGTTTATCTACAATTCTATGTATCTTTTCCTGGTTTGATGCATGATTGATATAGTTTGCAAATATACTGTTTATTTACTGCACGAACCTATATGAATGTTTTATATTGTTAAGTATAACTTAAGACACTTAAGTAGGTGAAGGTGCTTAAACAATACTGTAAGATAAATAAGATCTCGGGTAATAGTGCAGAGCACAGCCCTTGGTTAGGGTTGCGTGAAGGCAGTGCATCAGGCCTCAAGGAATGGGAAAGTGCGTGAAGCCACCTGCACGCAAGAACAAACAAAGGATCAGTCAATCTCATCAGATATCTCCAGGGCGCGGAAGCCTGGTTCTAGAACCCTCCCATACTACTTCAAGTGAGACCTTAGTCCGTGCTCTGCGGACTATTACTGAAAGGGCAAATAGTACCAGGATTTGTTTAGCTAATTGACTCTGAACTTGGGTCAGGCCCCAATAAGCCAACAATAGTCTACCACCTTGCTATCCATCTGATATCTTTCCTACAAGGCATACTATGTTAGCTAAACCAAATCACCATAAATCAATGTACCTTGCCATAACTCAGGGAGGATACCTTGTCAACAAGATCATCAAATCACTGTGATGCATGTAAAACATAACCATAATAACATATATACATATATCAATAAGTGCATCAATGCATAACCATCATGCTAACTAGGGCCCAACCATTAATGCAAGGCCATATAAACAATGCATGCTATGACCTCATGGATGCCAACAACCATTACTCCAATATACACATTTCCTCATGCAACTATCCACTTGCATAAGCTATGCCTAATAAACTACACATGTCCATAACCACATGTAGTCCAACATAAGTAATCAATTCTTGTAATCAACCTACAAGACTGATGCATGTAATCAAATAACCAATAATGCAACCCAACATACAAGGATGTAATAAAGCTACATATAATTGTATAACCAGTCATATACTCATGACAATGCATTCCTGTTACACTGAAATTTGTCACCATGACTATCTGCAATTAATATGGCTCCATCAATAGTCATATTATCCTCCTTGCCAAGCCTTATACCTCTGCTCTTCATGTCAAACTTCAAAAAAGAGAGAAAGTCATTAAAAAACATGTTTATCTCTGGGT
>APFE030495615.1:0-11837 GCA_000404065.3 Pinus taeda | reverse complement strand
AAACAGAGAGGTGAGACTGTGAGAGGAAACAGAGGATATTACAGCGGCTTTGCTGTAGGTTGTGTCTCTTCATTTTGCTGGATAATAGAAAGGAAGGACTAGCTGTTCGAGGTGGACGTAGCCCAAACTGGGTGAACCACGTATATCTGTGTCTCTCTTGTTTTGTGCATTTTTCTGTGTTTATATTTCTGCAATATTTTATGTGTTCCATTGCTTCGTAATATATATAATATTCTAACATCCAATTGCGGATGGCCAACCAGCAGAAGATCTTGCTTATGGGATGGTTGCACGACATTATAGTAGATATTGATAGCGTAAGTACCCGCACAGATTTCGAAGTTATTGAAATCATGGACGAAACTAGTCCATACACTGCGTTGCTAGGGATAGACTGGGCCATTGATGTGAATGGGGTTATTAACCTCAAATAGAGGAAGACGATATTTGAGAAGAAGTTGCTCCAGGTCATTGTTCCGCTGGATCCAACATACAGACTGCGCTACACAGAACTGACGTGTAGTGAAGAAAGGGGGGATGTATTTGATAGTATCTACAAAATTGCTGCACAGGAGGAGCGGATATTCTCGCAGGGCTACGCCAGTGATTCAGATGAGGAAGACAAGCGATGGTGCAAAAGGGTGAGTGAGGCTACCACGTTGCACTGTAATATGATGACGAAATCCCTGCATTGCGCTAAAGTTCAGAACCGCGAACTACCAATGTATGACGGGTGGACAGTAGTAGAGGATTTCCTGGTTAAATTCAAAAGTATGGTACCAGAGTACCAACGGTTCGATGCACTCAAATGGGCATTGCGCGCGACACTAACGCGATGGTGGGATATCCATGAAGGAACCTTCGAAGATTGGCGAAGCTACAGGCACATGATGCAGATAATATTTGGGAAGCCTGAGCTACGAATAATAGAGAAATATAATGGACGAGAGAATCCATGCATACATCTGAGCAAATAGACCAAAGCTTATGGTACAGAGCCTCAACCAGAATGGGTGCACTTATTTTAGCATACCTTGGATGTCATTCCAAGGAACTGGTATACGAAAACAGAGCTCTGGCATGGCACTGGCGAGTGGTATATTCTGTGCAAAGGGGTTTTGTCGACATTTCTCTTTGAAGACCAATGGATGGATACTGTGGACGACGCATTACAGCTAGTAAAGACCACCATATTCAGAACACCATCGGAGCCAAAAGAAGTCGTACCATTAGACTGGTCACGACAGTTGATCCAAGCTTTAGCATGTTACAATATACAAGCAGAAGATGATGATGATGACCCATGTAACATCAATATACCAAAAACCGAAGGGAGTCGTGAGGTACGCAACCCTGAGATAGAAGATCCAAATATCATGGTGCCACTGAAAAAAATAAAGTGAATATCGGAACAGAGGAAGAGTTGAAGTATGCTACGCTTGGGGACTACTAGGGCGATGCCATGGTGGAAAAGGTCGTCAAGCTACTCCGAGAATACCGTGATTTATTCCCTACACAAATGACGGAGTTGAAGGGGATTCTAGGAGGCCTAGGGATGATGAAGATAACTTTGAAGCCAGATACGAAGCCAGTGAAGTAGCGACCCTATCGATTGAATCCAAAATATAAAGTGAAGGTCCACGAAGAATTGGATAAGATGTTGGCAGCAGGAATTATTGAACCAGTCAAGGAGTCTGATTGGGTCATCCCTATGGTTGTATAGGAGAAGAAATAGAAGGGGGAGATCCACATCTGCGTGGATTTGCGAAATCTCAATGATGCTTGTGTTAATGATCCATTTTCAACACCCTTTATAGATGAGGTACTCAAAAATGTGGGTAGGTAGGAAGCATACTCCTTTAGAGACCGGTTCTCTAGGTACCATCAGATCAAGATCGTGCCAGAGGATCGAAGCAAGACAATGTTCACTACCAAATGGGGTTGTTTTCAGTATACGGTAATTCCCTTTGGATTGAAGAATGTGCCTGTGATATTTTCCCTATTGTGGTAGCCACATTCAAGGAATTTATCCACAAATTCTTAGAAGTCTACCTGGATGACTGTACCGTATTTGGCTTGGTTAAGAAACATGTCACGAGCTTACGATTGATGTTGGATACCTACCGACGACACCAGATTGTACTCAACTTAAAAAAATGTACTTTCCTCGTCCCTTATGGGAACTTGCTGGGCCATGTGGTTTGTAAGCAAGGACTAATGGTGGATCCAGCAAAGATCGCTATCATATTGAATCTGCAAGCATCGTACGGTATAAAGCAACTATGCGCTACATTGGGACACATGGCTACTATCGTAATTTCATCAAAGCTATGCCCAGATTACAGCTCCGATGGAGCAATTACTAAAAAAGGATGCTACTTATTGCTGGAATGGGGAGTGCAACAGAAGCCTAGAGACGCTTAAGGAGAAAATGGCTTAAGCTCATATATGGTCTTTCTAAAATGGGACGTCGAATTTCATGTGGATGTGGACACGTCCTGTATCACGTTGGGAGCGGTACTCACTCAACTAGGAGTGGAGGGACTGGACCATCTGATTGCATTCACAAGTTACAGGTTGTCCAAAGAAAAGAAGAATTACTCTACTACTGAGTGAGAGGGATTAGCGATGGTATATGCACTCCAAAAGTTCCATCACTATCTTCTCGGAGGAATTTTTAAGATGTACATGGATTACTCTGCGCTCAAGTACCTAGTGAATAAGCCTGTGTTGGGGGGGCATTTGTCAATGGTTGTTGTTATTTCAAGAATATGATTTTGAGGTTGTTGTAAAGCCAGGATGCCTGAATGTAGGTTCGGATCATCTTTTCCAAATTGAGACAGTCGAAGAACCAACAAATCTAGAAGAGGGACTCCTGGATGCCCAGTTATATGCCATGCATGTTGCATATGGCCACTTTGAAGACATTATCTACTTTTTAACTATGGGCACTACGCCGCAAGGGTATTCTGTTCAGCAAAAGAAGGAACCAGTAATATGTGTAGTGGATTTTACCATAATTGCAAGTCACCTTTACAAGATGGGCAACGACGAAATATTGCATCGATATGTACCGAAATTCGAGTGTGAATAGATCCTGGCCAAATAACATGGAGGGGTTGCTGGCAGACATTATGCGGGCCGATCCACATCCCAGAAGATTCTTCATGCCGGATTATGGTGGCCTACTCTACATCAAGATTCAAAAGCATATTGTTGGGCCTGCAGTGCATGTCAACGAATGGGCAAACTGTCACGAAGGGATGAAATGCCACTTCAGCCACAGATAACACTACAGCCATTTGAGAAATGGGCAATTGACTTCATCAGGCCTATCAAACTACGAGGAAATATTGTCACACACTATATCATCACTGCGCCTGAATATTTGACCCGATGGGCCGAGGCACAACCGGCTAAAGATTGCACGGTTGCGACAGCAACAAAATTCTTGTTCGAGAATGGACTGACCAAGTTTGGCTGCCCCAAATTCTCATGAGTGATAGGGGAACACATTTTTTGAATGAAACGATCAACACACTCACTGAGGAATTCCAGATCTATCACCAAAAGAGCACGCCCTACCATCCACAAGCGCATGGGACCATTGAGGCATTCAACAAAATTCTGGAGACTACGCTGACAAAGGTCTGCAATGCACGATAAAATGACTAGGATTTGCGCATTCCTGCCGTGCTAT
The DNA here is from genome assembly GCA_000404065.3 of Pinus taeda. Taxonomy (NCBI): domain Eukaryota; kingdom Viridiplantae; phylum Streptophyta; class Pinopsida; order Pinales; family Pinaceae; genus Pinus; species Pinus taeda. The sequence continues at coordinate 8,137 of APFE030495615.1, read as the reverse complement.
GGGCATACAGAAATACATGCAAGAAGTTGACCGGCCAGACACCGTTTCGGTTAGTTTATGGCAAGGAGGCTATTATGCCTATGGAATATATTGTGCCTAGTCTGCGGATCGCAGCGATCACAGGTATGGCAGACCACGGGGCCTTGGAAGAGTAGCTTGCACAACTAGAAGAATTGGAGGAGGAACAATTATTAGCTAGATTCCATTAGCAAGTACAAAAACAACGCGAGAAAGCATGACATGATCACCATATCAAGGTGTGCACCTTCAAAGAGAATGATCTAGTATTTCTTTATGACAGTAAGTTCGAAAAATTCCCAGGAAAAATCTGCATGCACTGGTTGGGACCCTATGTCGTCAAAGAAGTAATTGATGGGGGTACGGTTCAGCTGTCTAAACTCACTGGAGACCCCCTCTTGGGAAGAGTGAATGGCAGTCACCTCAAGCTCTACACGGGTGGGCTAACCACCTGACTAGCCGTTTAGAAGATAGTCTCACCACTCCACCCAGTTACAAGAGAGTAGGGGATGATAAAGTAGCCTGGGGGACAGATGCGCAAGTACTACGGTACGCATACATTTGACCATACGCAAGGGTCGTGGTTGCATGAGAAGGCTGACGAGGATGCACTGATAAAAGGAATGATGACCATTAGATATGACAAGATGGCTGCATCATAGCAAAAGGGAGTAGGTGGCACACAATGAAAAGAAACGGTATGAGTTAGATATGGAACGAATGGCTACAGATTCCACATGGGAAGATTACACGAACGGGAATGAGCGACAATCACTGCATTTGAATTTCCCATGACTTATAAAGTACCGAGGGAAGTCAACTAGGTGGCCTATGTTTAGGAAACACAGATGGAGCTGTTCATTATCTATGAAAAAGGTATGCATCCAAAGGTAGTAATCTAGCTGACAGAGAGGCAAGACTCTCTAAGGAGTATGCAGGTGACAGCTGCAGGCATCCCACGGGCTACAACATCACCAATAGGAGATGTACCAAAAAAGAGGGAACACGAACCAAAATTGGTCTGGAGGCCGTCGCCTCACCCAAGGACAGGTCAGTGCACTACAACAGAACAATGAAAGGATGAACAGATGGTGACCACAGGTAGATATGCAGTTAATATGTCGTCTCTGATGTCCCTCGAAGATTGGGATCTTGTGGACAGCAGTCAGGGTCTTGCAAAATTGCAACACAAACTACAGCAGACAGTGCGAAGGGTAGGTACGAAAGTCGGAAGAAGTTGTGGTGGTACTAGAATGCTCGAAGGGGGTGTTCTGTGTTAATCGAGCATAGCAGAATGAGAATTATTAGTTGCGGGATGTGGTAGAAACATTGAAGCACAAGACGGCTAAAGCATTGCAAAATACAAGGAAGGAGCAGTAGGACAATGAGCACCACTAACAGTGAGGCAAATTGCGAAGCTAGGCAGAGTGTCTAGCCATGCTGATGAGTGACTTGGGACGAGTCATGATGATTGTGTTGGGGGACTGTTGGGTAGCGGTGGTCCCGCGTAACAGTTTTGGGGAAAAAAGCCCAAGAAGTAGGATTAAAATATTGTAAAAACTCCAAAGTATGCAGAGCACAAAGCATAACAGATTGAGTCAAAGGGTAGTCCACCTGAAAATAATAAAAAGTAATGTAAATAGAGTCAGCCCGTGCAAGGATCGCAGGCCGGGGAAGGGTATAAATAGAGCACGTCTCTATGAGGGAAAGGCAGTTCTTTGGAAGAAATAAATGTAATGGGTTCTTAAAGAAGATAGTCTCAAAGCGTCTGTAAGTCCAAGTCGAGGGTTGGGTAGTACGTAGAGGCTCTACAACTGTGTGCACAAAGGCATGGAAAGTCCACAGCTATGTGCACGGACCCCTGCAGCTGAGTGCAAAGGGTAGATCTAGATGTATTGGTGGAGAAGAATAATAAAGATAAGTTTGCTTCTGTAAATTCTATGTTATCGCTCATCTGTCTTTATGGTTTACCTTTCTATATCTAGTTAATGTAAATGTGATAAGTGTATGTGAATCTGGGTTCATTTTGTGCATGAATCGATTATGTTGGTTAAATGTTTTCTTAAAGACCCTGTTGAATAGCTTTGAATCATAAGAGTAGAACAACGCAGTAATAATAAAAATATAATCACTCTATATCAGTGTGAGTACTGAACAATGCAGAGCTATACACCAATGTGTGAACCTCCCAAACCACACCAAGACATCCCTAGGGTGTGGAAACCTGGTTCCAGCACCCTCCACTGCTACCTCGAGGTCTGTGCTCCACAGGCTATTGCCAAAAGGGCTAGTAGTTGTGGGATTTGTTTGGCTAAATAACTCTTCCAAACCTGGGTCAGGCCCATATAAGCCAACACCTTTAAAACAACAACCATTAAACTAGATGAATTAGAAAGATGTTTGACAAAGGCATCTCTGGAGGCTAGATGGTGGTATAGATTAGATAGCGTCAATTTACTAAAAATGAAGTATGATTCCCATCTATTGTAATTAATCTAACCATTCCATTGCTGAACACTGCGTCCACTTCATACAGTTCTATCCAGTGAGTGTGAAGCTTTCCCTTGAAATATTTAAATCGAGAGTCATAAGGTAATGCCCAATCCCCCACATAAAACACCTTTCTCTTGATAAATTTATCATGCCATTTCTTTCTCTGATGTTGAACAACAATAGTTTTCTGGACAACTACTGATCGAATCTTGTCTAACTCATTTAGTTGTTCCGGTCAGTGTTTCTATGCTTCTAATAGGTCTAGACCTACTTCTAAAGCTGTTCTGAGCATATTGATCTCAAATTCTACTGAAAAAAAGGGGTATTTCCCATAGACTAACTCAAATGGAGAAAACCTGGCTGTGTTCCGCCATGTTGTTCTATATGCCCATAAAGCTTCTAGAAGTTTTTGTGCCTAGTCCCAACGATGACTTGCTATTGTTTTTGTCAATATATTTTCCAATATCTTGTTCGTACTTTCTACTTATCCATTCGCCTGGGGGTGATAAGGGGTTGTCACTTTGTGTTTAGCCTGTATTTCTACATCAGCTTCCCCATCATGTGAGATGTGAACTGCACTCCTCCACCTAACACAATTTTCCTTGGGGTACCATATCGAGCAAATATTTCTTCAAAAAGAAAGTTTGCCACTACTTTCTCTATTGCTCTCGTGACCACTCTGGTTTCCACCCATTTAGTCGCATAATTACTGCAGACCAAGATTTAAGATTTCTGATGAGAAGGTGGGTTGAAAGGTCCAACAAAATCAATGGCCTATTTCTCGAAAGGTTCAAGGACTATCTGGGGTTGTAGAGGCATTTCATCTGCTTTCCCAAGTTGTCCCATTTGTTGGCAACTATCACATCTACGAACATAATCCCGAGCATCCTGAAAGATGGAAGGCCAGTAGTATCCCATTTGCAGCACTTTGTGGCCTGTTCTCTTATCTACAAAATGTCCTCCATAGGGTCTATCATGGGCAGCCTTTAATATCTCATAAATGTCATCTTTTGCCACACAATGTCGAATATGTTGATCAACCCCTGTATGAAAGAGATACCCTGCCATCCATGAATATTGGGTACTATGATGAATAATCTTCCTTTTATCCTTATATGACAAATGATGCGGCACCTTTCCTGTAGCAAGATAATTAGCAATATCTGCATACCACGGAGTGTTATCAGAAACTGCAAAAAGATGTTCATCTAGAAAATTATCTTCAATTGGTGTATTCTTACCATCATTTTCTTAGACAGGAAATATGCAACCACATTGTCCTTCCTTGGTTTATCTACTATAGTAATGTTAAATTATTTTAATAGAAAAAACCATCTTGTAATGCGGCCAGGGGTAACAGGTTTATTCATTAAATACCTAATAGCTACATGGTCAGTATGTACAAAGGTAGGATACCCAGTAACGTAATGCCGGAATTTGTTGATGTCGTAGATGACAGCAAGGAACTCTTTCTCAGTCACTGTGTAATTTAATTCAGTAGGGGCCAAATTCTTACTAACATAGTAAACTGCATATGGTACCTTGTCCTCTTGCTATCCTAATACTGCACCAACCGTTGTTTGGGAAGCATCTGTGTGAATATGAAAAGGTAAGGCCCAGTTTGGCCCTCTAAGGATTGGAGTGCTATAGACCAATTCCTTGATTTTCATGAAGGCTACCTCACATTCATTTGTCCACACAAAATCTGAATCTTTTGTCAGCAATTGAAAAAGTGGATGTTCTACTTTAGCAAAATTTTCTATAAAGCGTCTGTAATAACCAACACAACCAATAAAGTTGCATACATGTGTCAGTGTTTTGGGTATCGGAAAGTGCAGAATTACCTTTATTTTAGTTGCGTCCATCCAGATTCCTTTAGCCAAGAGCAAATTTCCCAGAACAATTCCTTCCTCCATCATCATATGGCATTTTACCGTACTTAAGGAAACACGCGCCTGTATGCACCTTTCAAGAACTTTGTCTAAATTTTTCAGCCCTTCTACAAATGAATCCCCATATGGAGTAAAGTCATCCATGTAAATTTCAACACTATCATCCACCAAATCAGAGAAGATCCCAAAATTGTCCTCTGGAACATTGCAGGTGCATTACATAGGCCAAAAGGAAGGACCCAGTATGCGAATGTTCCCCATGGGCATGTGAAAGTGGTTTTGTCCTGATCTTTTGAAGCTATCTGGATCTAGTTATACCCACTAAATCCATTTAGGAAGGAGAATAACTTTTTGCCAACCAATGTGTCCAAAACTTGGTCAATAAATGGTAAAGGAAAATGATCTTTCTGCGTTGCCTTATTTAATTCTCTATAATCCACACATATCTGCCATTTACCATTTTTCTTAGGAAACATTACTAATGGAGAAACCCATTGGCTATCTAAAATAGGGTAAATAAAACATATGTCTAGTAATTTCTGAAGTTATTCTTTCACAACATTTTTCAATGCAGGGTTCATCCTTCTCTAAGTTTGTCTCACAGGACGGCAATCTTCCTTAATATATATATGATGGGTACATAAATTAGCAGGAATCCCCTTCATGTCTGAGTAATCCCAGGTGAAGGCTTCTTTATGTTTCCGAAGGACATCTATAAGTTGTTCTTCTGGGATTCTGACAGGTCTAGGTTAATGTTCAGGGTCTTTCCTCATTCTAATTCCACTGGGATACTTCCATGGGGTGCATCAATGGGTAGCTCCTCTGATCCCTCTGTTGTTTGAATGGTTTCCTGTGTTTCACAACTTCGGATAGATTCTAGGATTTGTTGATTTGGCTCTGAAATGGAGCAAGGATCATCCATAAAGGAGGTGATTACATCATCCTCCAATTCCATATTTAATTGGAAGGCCTACCCAATAGTAAGGACTGGTCTTAATTCCTCATTTTCCATTTCAAGCTCCTTCCTAGGTAAAATTTTCTTGCTATCTACTCGTTTTGTGGATGGGTTTGGTTCTACAAGTGGGTATAACACTAAATTCTTAGTGTTGTGCCCATTTGAAATAACCATATGCCCTAAATGACACTCAATGTAAGCATCTGCAGTAGCCAACCATGGCCTACCTAAAATTAGGGGATGGCTACCAACCGAAGATTGTGAATGTAAGACAAGGAAATCTATGGGATAGTGCCATGAATCCACTGAAATTGTTACATCTTCTAACTTCCCTACTAGTTTTACTATAGATCGATATGCCAGTTCTAACACTGTAGGTGTATGTTTCATGTTACGAAGACCTAATGTATACATAGTTTCAGTGGTGATAAGATTGATGGCAGCACCTAGGTCTACCAGCACATTCGGAATCTTTACCCCATTAATTTGTACTATCAAAATTGGGTTCCCTAGATCTCCATACTTTACAGACATTGACTTTCCCATCATAAAATTTGATAATTTTCCCATGACATGAATAGCAAGGGGGTCTTTGGATTTATTTGTAGGTTTCTTTGAACAATATTCCCTAAGAGTCTTTGCATATATCGATAGATCCTTCATGGCTTGTAATAGGGGTATTTTGACAAATAAGTTCTGTAATTCACCTAATAAGTCAAATTCAGCTTGAGGGCTTGATTTACTCAAAGTCAGTCTCTCTGGATAAGGTGGTTTAGATTGATGTTGTTTTGTAGGAGGCGCATGGTTCCTACTAACTTGTTTTGGTCCCTTGTTAATTAATTCTGATTCCTTACCTTCACTATCAAATTTTTCAATGATAACTGGAGGAGGTTGAACATCTATTGTCTGTCCTGATCGTAAATTCATTTCATACAACTCTGCAGTGGAAATGTTATACAAAGGTAGGTTAAGAGTGTTGGTTTGATGAACTCCCTTATTATTGGGATTCGGGTTAGGTTGGATTGGAAGCTACGAACGGGAAGGTTGACTACCGGGAGGCACATTGGAGGGTAGTTGGAGTTGTTGCTATGCATCAGCTGAGGAAACTACCTAGGAGAGGATCCTCGCTAGGTTGGAGCCCATGGGGAGCTCGAATTGGCTTGAGGGTTCCACTATTACCAAGGTGGAAATTGGTATTGTGGCCACATGGGAGGATAGGGCATGGACTGAGGATTCATATTGAAATTACTAAAATATTGAGATGGGTTTGAGTACATACCTTGATTTCCCATTGGTGGTCGAGGTTTCCATGGCTTTCTAGACCCCATGAGGTACATTTGCTCCGTGTCTTCCCCTGTCCCTTAAAACACTGCTTTCAAGCCTAGCAAGGAAGGGCATTGTCATGCGGAAAGAGTTAATCTTGCGGACATAACCAACCTCCCTAGAAGCCTAAGACTTTCTAGTGACAAACAAGACAATTAAGAGAAATCCTTCTCTAAACATGCATTTATCACATGAGAAATCAAGTGTTTTAGATCCTACCTGTAGTCTAGCCTCGTCGATCCAGATGAGCTCCTCCTTCACTTCAAAACCTGCATTCACTAAAAATCAAACGATTACATAGCACCTGAATATCTCATAAAATAAAACATATTCAACATATAGACCAAGGAGTATATGAAACAACTCATTAATAACAAATTGTTGAGAAGAATGGACTTATTTGTATTAAGGAAACAAAAAAGAAACCATTACAACCTGAGTCTTGGTGTTGTGCAAGTTCCTCCCAGGGTCCAGCAAGAGTTTTCCTCTACTTTGATAAGCTCAGCCACTTCCAAATGAAACAAGAAAGGATGGTAATCTCTCCTCACAAGCTTCTACAAGGAAGTCCTAATTCCAGCATCATCTACCCTTTGGAATGTTCAGCTTTCAACCTCCCCTCCTCTGGCCCAATGCCTGTATTTATAGTGTTCTAGAGGAAGTTATTCAGTTCCAACATCAATGGGATACTCCCTCTTTTGGATGGGGTAGCTCCTCTCTTGATGGCATAAGTTCCTCTATCATAGGGATGCATGAACCATCTGGAGGCGCTCAATACACGTCAAACACTCTTCTAGAAGGCTCTAGAAGTGACCCCAAGTAATTTTTTAAGATGAAACTCGTGCCTTTTGACCTTTACAGGGGTACGCACCCATCCTTTGGCTTACAGAGCGTACAAGTACGCAGGGACAATGAGCTTGGGATGCGTACACGCAGGCAAGGTAGAGAGAACCTGCGTACCCAGAGATAAACATGATTTTTAATGACTTTCTCTCTTTCTTGAAGTTTGACATGGAGAGCAGAGGTATAAGGCTTGACAGGGAGGATGGTATGACTGTTGATGGAGCCATATTAACTGCAGATAGTCATGGTGACAAATTTTAGTGTAACAGATTGCCCCCTAAAGTGCGAAGCCTGTAATAGATAAGGGTTTTATATAATCTAGGAAGGGTGAAGTACTTTATCATTTCAAGGATTATCTCGTGGAGCGACCAGTCAGAACCTGCAATTTTCAACACAAAATACATGTATAAGATTATATCATCGCTGAGGTAGGCATTCCCATACTCAGATCAAAAAATTTAACTAACAGACTAACTACTACTCTGATACAGGAATGATTTCATAGTACACCATAATCATAGACTCGTGTAGACACAGTATGGACACAGCCATCTGCTTATAATTGGTCTACAATATAATGAGTACAAAACTCCTCGCAGCCTGGATGGGGGAAACT